>VYZR01010638.1:12921-34473 GCA_013400675.1 Oxylabes madagascariensis | reverse complement strand
CCCTCCCGGGCCGGGACCGCGGGCCCCGGCCGGCAAAAGCGCAGCGGAGGCGGCGCGGGGGACGGGGGGTTCCGTGGCCGCGCATCCGCGCCCCCCTCCCGCCCCGGCGCTTCCCCCGGGGACTCCCCCTCGGCCGAGGCTCCGCTCCCCTCAAACTTACCGCCTCCGTCTGCCCGGGCAGCCCGCAGCTCCCGTTTCCCCGTTCCCCGGGGGAGGGCTTTTTTGTTCGCTCCCCCCTCCTCCCCCCGCTACCTGGCCCTCGCTGCGGGGCCGCGGGTCCCCGCCTGCCCCTCGGCCCCCCCCGAGGCTGCTGCAGGGTTTGTGCCGCTGCCTGGGCCTGACTCCTGGGTGGCGGAGGAGCGGAAAGGAGCGATGCCGAGCCGGAGTCCCGGCTGTTGCAGCTTCATCCTTTCCCCCCTGACCGCCTCCTCCTCCTCCCCGGCGCTGCGGGAGGTCGGGGGCAGCGTGAAGGGGTAAAGGAGAGGTGCCCACCCCCGTCCCACCTCCCTCCCCGGGGAACGGCGGATCAATCAGTGCAAATCAGAAAGAAAACCGGAGCGGGGGGACACGACCGATGGGAAGGGGGGGAAAAACCCTCCCCAGGGTTTAAACCGCCCCCTTAAGGGGTAGCGAGGCTGCAAATGTCCCCCCCGTGGCGGTGAGGGTGTGGGGAGGTGGAGGCTGCTCCTGCCCCTTCCCGCCGGGTAGGACTGAGATTGTACGGCAGCAGGAGTGAATGTAACTCTGGAAATGTATGGAGGGGGAAGCCATGTTTGATTTATTCCTTCACTAAACACTGGTGTGATGATCTTTCTACTTACACCCTTCTGCAGTCCATCCTGGACCGGTATGGGAGGAGAGCCTTGTTAGGAAAATGGAAAGAAAACATTCCTGCGAAGGCGTGCGGGCTCGTTGGCTCAATATTCATTAAGCATGAGAGGACAGGGCTCTTGTAACTTGAATTGATATTTGTGTGGTAAAAGAGCCTAGGGAACTTGTATTCCCAAGGCCATAGTTACAGCTCATCTGCTGTGGCTTTACCGCTCTGGGGGTGGAGGAGGGAATTTGCCATACTTCTTGAACGTATTTATACTTGCTTTTTGGTTTTGGCTTTTTTTTAAATATGTCGGCTGAAAGGAGGAGTAAACACTAGTAGAAGTACAGAGACAGTAAACACCATATTTAAACAGATTTCAGAGAAAATGGGCTTCTTGCTAGCAGACGTAAGGCAAGCAAGAGGCTGGTATCGGTCATTGCCCATGCATTTTGTGTGCATGAATATTTTCTTACTGGCATTTGCATTAAAATTGGTTTATAATGATTGTTAAATTTAGGAGCTAGTGCACCCCACACTGAGTAAGCTAAATAGGTCTGCTTCAAAAAAAAAAAAGGAAGGTATGTTTGGCTTTTAGCCTTTGTATACATCCAAGGAAGATAAACACTAGGGTGGCAGTGAAGTTTGTAATAGATTTTGCAAAGAGTCCTTGCTGGTGACTTAAGTGGGTATATAAATATAGATAGATAGATAATATATATTTATGTATGTATAAGGTTACTGAAATTCCTTACACATGGAAAGTGTGGCTTCAGCTGCAAGAATAAATTGGTTCTTTACACCAAAATGTTCGTATGTTAGTAGAATATCTGTGAACTTATTGCTGAAGCTATTATTTGCTTGTTTGCTGTGGGAATTTCGCTTGGGAAATGCAGCATATCAACATTAATAAACTCCTCAGTTTCACAGTGTGGTGAATTTGACTCTGGATTATTTAACTGTTGGATGAAATAACTGAATTTAACCACTGTTTAGCAGGACTGCTCAGGGCTCAGTACTTAGCGTATATGCAATTTTTGGTTGCTTCAGTAACTATCTATATCCCATATATTAAATCATAGACATTTTTGTCTAGTATGCAACCATCAGAAAATCTGACAGTTTTTCAGTATGTGAATATAGATGCTGTAACTATTACTGGAGACTGTATGACTAGCTCTTGTGAAGGTTATAGGGCTATCCACCCCCTCATACATGCTTGGAAAAATCCAGGTATTAAAAGTACAGTAAAACCTACTACTTTATCAAGTATTATTTGAAAATGTCAGAAGATACTAGGTCATTATACTTTAACGGTCTAGATTTAAAGTCATTTAGAAGATGGAAAATAAAAATAAAATATATTTCTTTTTAGTTCAATATGAATCCAACACATGGCTAGTAAGAGTAAAAAAAATGTGTTTTATGGTCTATAGGGCTACGTGCCTTTTCTGAAGCCAGTGGTAGTTTTGCAGGTGAGATTATTGCATTTAAATTACTGCCTGCATGCAATAGACCGGAGAGTACAGCAAAACCAACCCTGCTTGGGTTTAGACTGGAAGCATAAATGACTGTTGGTGTGGCTTTCTAGTATTTGGGTGGTGAATATACACATACATGTGTGTTTGTGTCCAACACAGTGCACTAATAAAACGGCAAAGGAATGGCAAGAAGAGATTGTTTTTCAATGTCCTGTTGTTTGTGGCCCTTTCACCTCTCACTTCTGCACTGAGCCTGCTTTTTGTTCCACCAGTGTCAATACATTTCCCAAGTGAGATCTTGTTTCTCCAGCCTGATAAATGTGAGTGTTTCCTTGTGGTCGATCAAAGCCTATTGACTGCACTGGGGCTCCATGTGCATAAATGTTCACCTGCTCTGCTCAGATTCCTGTGTCAGGGATCTGGGGTGTGATGAGTAGAAGATACAAACAGAATTCTTGCAGCAATTTGATCACCGCCGGTCATTCCTGCTTATATAACTACACGACATTTCTTGGGTTTTAAGCCTAGAAGATGGTTTAAAGCATGAAAATTGCACAGTAGAGCAAAGTAAAGGGCCAGGCCTTTTCTGGGAAAAAAAATTAAACCCCTCCTAAAGAGCAGTGTGCTGCACAGTGAGAAGCATCCATTAAGTGGCATTACTGAAAACAACAGATTCCCTAACAGTCAGTATTTAGGCAGGAGTAAAGAGCTGCTTGGGTGGGACTAAAATAATGCCATAGATGATGACTGCATGTTTTAGTGCTGTGTTTGTGGCTATACCATTTGAGCTCTTTCATTACTTTCCTGCAAAGAGAATTGAAATGGCCTTATGGTTGAGCAGATGTGATAGATCTGGTATAATTCCCAAATCCAGCCTTGGGATGTAGGAAGAATGAAGATCACAGAATCAGAGAATGATCTGGGTTGGAAAAGACCTTAGAGATCATCTAGTTCCACCCCCCTGCCATGTGGGGACACCTTTCCCTAGACCAGGTTGCTCAGAGCTCACTCTCACATGGATCAGTAAGTCCCATGTTTCTAGGGAGCATCACTTTCCAGTCAGGCTGTAGCTTTAAGAAATATCTTCACCAAGGTTGTACTGGAATTTCAGTGCTGTAAATGAGAAGTGGAGATGGAACATGGCACCAGGACAAGTTCTCAGGTGGTGAAGGGAAGAAAGAAAATAATTTCTCATCAGAGCTTGACACGTGAGTCCAAATTTCCTTTGGTGCATAATTGCAGAGAACTTGGGAGAAAGGGGGCTGGTAGTGACAGCCTTGTTGATGTGCCAATAGTCATCCTGCTGGTTGTAAATTCATGTAGTTGTTTGAATGGGTCAGTCAGCTATTTTATATGTTAATGGTTACTTGGAAGGTTTTGATTCTGAGAACATTTTTGAAGGAAAAGAGAGAAACTACCTAATTTTTCTCTCTTTATTGCACCTTCAACTTAGCTTCTCTATGACCTGCAGTCATTGGAGGTAGCTGTATAAATGTATTTGCCTTTTTCCTGTCATTTTCCACTAACAGAAATTACTAAAATGATCCATCAGGTGTTACTTTTAATGTTTTTAATAAAGTTTGGCAACATCTATAATAGTTAATTTATATTTTCTAGTATCAGTAGGAACAGAAGTTTTCGCAATACGTAGAAAGAAAATGTAGACCATACTCTATTTTGCCACCCTTTTGATTGAATAGCAAGCTACAAAAATACTCGAGTATAGGAATATACTGTTCATGGTGAACAGGAATACATACTAATATATATTAATACCTTGTGATGATAAGTAGTGCATGATGGACTATGCATTAACCTTCCTGACAAGCAACTCTAAACTTTAGCTCCAGGTAATCTTTTGACTCTCTGGTACATTCATTAAGCAACTTCTGTCCAAAGCATACACTAGATTTTAACATAAACTGAATTTTTTAAAATGCATGTTGTGTGCAATAAACATATACCTGTGAATTATGATTGAACCAAAAGCAAGATTTGTACTATCCTTGTTAATGTAGGAAATAATAGTGTTGCATGGAAGTTGTTCTTACGATACCATGGTGTGATGAACTACGTGTGGAAAGTAGGTGTTTGAAAATGTATTTGAATGTTTTATAGCAATCAAATTGCACTTAGTGAGTATGGAAAAGTGAAATACTAACCTAATATACTTCACAGTTCTCATATGTTGGGCAAAATTACTTTGCCCCGGGGCACCACTGTGGCAAGTTCTTGTGTATGACTTACTGTGAAACTAGTAAAGTGTATAGACTTAAAGCGTGTTTTAAATTGCAAGGATTGTTCAACAGGTGATGGCTCTGTTTCTAGTTTTGTTCCCATCCTTTTAACACTTGTTCTATTTTTATCTTGGTGCAAGATAGCAATTTGATTTTCCTTTTTACTTTGGTATTCAGCTCCCCAGCAAAAATTGGAACTATTTTATATTCCTGTTTAGGGTAAGGATACATAGGTGGCAAATGACTGGAAAACTGCAGCATGATGTGCTATTGAACTTGATTTTCATAGAAACTTTACTATTTTTCGTCTGCTGTTTGTGAGGGATACTGTTGGTTTTCTGTGTCTCTTTCAAGAAGAGCAAGGATGTCTTGTTCTGTTGGCTGACAGAGATGACCATTTAACTGTGAAATCTCTTTGACTTGTGCCTTATACAAATACTAAAATATTGGCATCTCACATCCATGCTAAAATACACATTAAAAATTTGTTTTATACAGAATCAGAGAATATTCTGAGTTGGAAGGGACCTCCAAGGACCATTGAGTCCAATGCTGAAGAGAATGGCCTGTACAGGGACTGAACCCACAATGTTGGGTTGTTTGCACCATCCTCCAACCAACTGAGCCAAACTCAGGGTATAAAAATCATCTTCAAACATATTCGTATTTGGCTTTGAGGGCTAAGATCATAATTCCATGTTTTCTTTGCCAAAGTCAAAGAACATAACAGGAGTGAGTTCTGTTCTGTTCTCTGAGTTCTGCCATAGTAAACAAGAGATACACAAAGGAGCAGAAGATGGAGATATTCTGTGACAAAAATATCTTTAAGAGAAAAGGCTGAAGTTAGGGAATATCTCATTAGAAATGTGATTTAAATGTAATTTGAAATATTTTGAAAAGCTACTGATTAAAGAATAAAAGAAGCATTAGAAAGAACATGCAGTAATGCAGCCTTCTGTCATGGTGTTTGGGACCCATTTCACATATTTATCCATTCTAATAAGAAGAAGTGTAAATGTTCCTGCTGTGGCCTGGGTTAGTCTCTGGAGCTGAGGTTCCCAAGATCAGATATCAGATAAATCAATTGTGGACCTTGCCAGCCTTGGTGGGATGCCATCGGGGCAAAGATCCTGACTGCACTGGCACTCAGAGACATCTAAATTGGGGAGTTACCTCTGTAGTAAAGAATGCCTAGATTCTAGTCTGATAATAAAGCCAGAGGGATTTAAGCCAAAGTATGAGCCTTGTAGAACAGTGTAAGGTGAGAGATGTGAATATGGATCATTTCCTGATATGGAGTGGTTGCCAACAACTTTCCATCAAATACTTCAGAATGAAATTAATGGTATGATTTTTCTGTGAGTGCAAAATGCAGTCTTATCAGAAGCTGGTTTATAGTAGCACTCCTGAACAAACTAGAAACAAATGCTGGGATTAAATGTGGAATGTGAGTGAAATTCAGCAGTAGTGCAAAAAACAAGATCCAGTCATAAAATGTGTAGCTGAAAGTGCATGTGCAATATCTATTCATCAGGTGAAAGCCTGGCTCAAAATGGTAGTGTTAGCTGAGCCTTCAGAAACTCTGCAAGTAAGGAGAACAACTGCAATTGCTTAATACTACTTACTTCTACAGTCAGAACTAGATTTTCCCATGAGAAGTATGTACAACAGAATTTGTCCAAAGAGCTAAATTTGATAAGACAGTGAAGTAATGCACAAAGCTAGTACTGTGCTGAAAGCAAAGCAAAAAGTTGCAAGAGATACCTAGTGCAAACCCCTCTACACAGAAGTTGTGGAAAGTGGACAGGAAGGAATTGGTTTGTTAGACAGGGAAGTGTTTTTATCTTTCTGTCTTCAAGTGGAATGGGTAAACTACGCTATATCTACAGAAACTTAAAACTCAAATTCCAAACCTTTTACCTCTAACAGTTACACTAATCACTTTCTGGGAGATTTTTGACGTAGATGTAGCAAAAGAAATAAAAAAGGAATTAAGAACCCTGAGAATGATGGTAATGCATTTTGGCAGGAGCATGGTAAAGCTCCAGCAGCACAGGGAAATACTTCAAATAATGTCCGAACCAGAAAGGCCACTTCATAGCAAGTATTTGGATTTGTTTGAAGGGTGTCTAACGTTAGAAGTCTCAGGCCTTGTTTGAGTGTTGCTGGCATACATGTGCCAGTTCCCTCTGTGTGTTTTGCTTTGACGTAATACATTGATATAATTATTAATGTAGTTGCATGTAAATGATCTGTGTGAAGTAGATCAAAATTATCACAATATGGCCATGAACACATTATAGTCAGTTATGTTCAGATGTGAATATGTGCAGTTTTTAGTGAATGGTGCATATCTGTAAGTAAAATTCTGTAGTGCCATGGAGTTAGGATTGATTATCTGTGAACTTTACCCTCCAGATCTTTACCTAATGCTATGAGATGTGAAGCTGAATGTACTGGGTGAAAGAAATCAGCTATTTGTGCACATTACCTGTCCACATTGGAGAGATGCATTATGAGTGTGATGTGTTGCTGCTTCTGTAAACAACAGAAGATGTGGCCAAACACTGCTCTAGGATTATTATGCCTTCTCTGTGTACAAACAGCTGGATCTTCATAGTGTCAGCAAAGCCTCACATATCACCAGTGTCACTGCTACTCCCTAGAATGATTCCAGTGCACCAAGTGTGCTTCTGGCATTTAAATGTGCCCACTTGGATGAGTTTAATGCTGTGATAGACAAAGATAGCAGACTCGTCAGGGCCTAGGCAAAGTTATTGTAGCCTCTGGATTAGAGTTAGTTGCTGTCTGGTCAGATCTGGGAAACACTGATTTCTGCGGAGGTGTAGCAGATAACATTTTGTTAACACTGCAGTTTGATTCATTACCTATAACATTTTGTGGTTTCATCCCAGGTTTGNATTATTGCTGTGCTGTCACAACTACATATAAGGCAAAACTACATAAGGGCAGAATCACTGGCCACAGTGAAGAGGAAACAGATTACAGTGTGTTTATCGGCTGCAGTGAATATTATGTAAGCCAGAGGATCCAGATCCTGAAAGTGTGGTGCAAGGAGTAGAGGTGGGATGCTGACAAAAAAAGACAGTGGAATTAAAAGAGGTGTGGGAAATTAAAGTAGTGTTAAACCAGGTGAAAAAGCAGTATAAATAAGGAACTCTGCACTGAAGTGCTGCGCTATTTGAGATTGTGTTTGATTCTTTGTTCCCAAGCTATGTAGATTGCAGATGCACAACTCTGGCCCCCCTGAAAGATAGGGAGAGACATCATTTCACTGGTGAACAAAGACCTAAACTGAGGAAGTCTTGAATTGTTGAATCCTGTTTTGCTAGAGAGGGACCATTCCCTTTCGAGCTCTCCAGGACATAGAAAAGTCTCAGGTTTGGGGGCTGCCTTTTTGTGTTTATTAAATATGGGTGGTGTATTCAGTAGTTCCTACCATTTTAGGCACCAGTGTTCCTCTCTGCTTATGTGCAGAGGAGAAGCCATTCCTTTCTGTGTCATCTGTGGTCTCATGGTATGTGTAGTCTCTCTTCAGACAGAATTACAACATCTTAGAAGAATTTGATTTTACTCAAATGTATCTCATTGCTTCACCCACCTCCAGCAGCAGGAGTTGAACTGGCAATATTAAATTTCTGCAACAGTGGAAAAAAAAAAATCTGTGATTTTAAGAAAAGGAACTCATGGGCAGGAATCCTCTTACGGAATATTCTAGCCTTGTCCACAGAAAAGAGTTGGTTGCAAAAGCTTTTCCCAAGAAAGAACAAGAAAGCAAGTCTATCCATTTTGTAAGCTTGCTTTTTGCAGTAGAAGTGACATTTAAAGGAAAGAAATTGCTTTCCATTCTACGGTTCTTAAGTGTACAAGTTGGTATTACCTATTGTCTTTATAAGAAGGCCGTAAATACTTGTTTGGGTTCATGAAAATAGGCTGTGGCATTAAAGTTCAGAAATTTTATCCATGGGGAAAAAAGCAAATCCAAAACAAATTTTAAAAGATGGATACTTTTTTTTCCCCCCCAAAAAAAATTTGGTGGCAAGTCATATTGGGTAGTAAGTGCAACTGTAAGTACACTAACTTTTTTCGCAGTTTTCAAAATGTGCTTTATCATGTAATATCTACTGTAAGATTAATTACGTCTTTACTTCAGGTGCTTTTACATTAAAAATTGTCTCCTTTGGACAAATGCTTTTTTTTTCACTTTCCTAAAACTCCTGGTAAATTTTTAGAAAGGTTTGGTATATTTATTTTCAATTCTATCTTAACTACTACAGTAAAGGTTTTCTTCATGAGAGATAATGCTTTTGAATTTTCTGGCTGGAACTGGTTTGTGACAACTTTTGGCCAAACTTGCAATGCAATTTTTAGTTGTGTTTTCTTCTAAAATAAAATAGTGTTTAGATCCTCTAGTAATTCTTCATTGTTTTAATGTAGTGAAGAACATTTACAGTGTACTACACAATAGTAAATACTTACTTACTCCTATTTGATATTTTAGGGGTTTTATACAAGATAATATGAGTAAGCATACTCAAGTTTTCAAATGTATTAGCAAAAAAGTGTCATAACCTTAATCTCATTAAGTATTTTCTCTCAGTATTTTCTGATCTGAATATAGGAATAACCTTTTGTCTTAAAATTGATGAGACAACGGGGAACACTTATCAGAAAGCAACCTTAACACAAAAAAGCAGCAGCCATCAATTAGCTTTTTCATGCCAGCTGAAAGCCTGATTTGTAGGTAATAAAAATAGCTTTTGTGGAGAAAGTTCTCTTACTGTGAATTTGTACTGAGGTGTGTCATCCTCCCCTTCTATCCCCCGCCTCCCTGTGCCTGCCCTGAGTAGTTCACCAGAGTAAGAAAACCCTTAGACAAAATAAAAATGATATTTAATGGAGATTCTTGTTGGTGGTTACTTACTCAGTTCCCTTCCTTTGGCAGAATTGAAAGGAATGGAGTGCTCCATTATTTTTGACACACCAGAAAAGCATCTCTGAAATTACAGCAGATGTGGAAGAAATGACTAATAAATATCACATAAATGATAGTGGCCTGGACAATGAAGGAGGAGTCTGACACGCACAGCAACTGTATTTGGCTCATGACTCCTGTCAGATTATGAACTTGAAAGTAATTAATACGTGATTTAAAATGTCTGCAAGATAGTTTGCCTTATATAGAACCTGTTTTTTAAGTATGAAAATTTGTACAAAGCCACTGCAAGGATTGTCCAGTTGTCATTGTCTGAATTAAAATTCTAAAGACCTTCATCTGATAAGAAATCTTCTTTTGCATACTGAAAGCTATTTGTTCACAAGCCAAAATATCATGTTTATTCAGCAGACTCCTGGTTATGGTTTTTTTTCCCCTTTGTTAGTGAAAATGGTACTTGTTGGGTCACCACACATTCAGTATGGGACGATACTGGCTTAAGCTCATTAGCTGCTACTAGCGTGTGGTGCTTTTGTCCCCTTGCTTTCCCGGCCCTCCCCCCACTTTCCTTTTCAATAGATACAGAGTCATCTAGAAAAAGATAAGGGATTGCTTTTGCTTCTGTGTGATAGCATGGTCCAGCATGAGTGCACGTGATTTTACCTACCAAATCTAATTGTATGCTCAGCTGCTTCAGGACCTTATCTTACAACTTGAATCAACCAGATCTTGTCTGTGATCTATCTTATTTCATTCTTGCATGTCTTGTCTTCTAGATCTCCTTGCATTAATTCCAAACTCACAGCAGCACTGCTTGGTTGGTGGTTATTTTCTCCTTGTCGCTCCTTTTCTGCTCTGTGTCCTCTTCTCACAAAGGGCCTGGACCTTTTTCTTCTTTGTTATAGTGTTACCGTGAAGTTTTGTATAGTAAAGGTCGTGCAAAATATAACTGGCTTCAATTTTGGTCTTCTTTCCTGAAACCCTTTGTTATTCCCACATGTAGATTCTCTTAACTTCTTTCTTTTAATCAGACCCACAATGTAGCTTATTTTTTGCAAGGAGGACTGAGATGTGTATCACTCTGGTTGTCCTAGAGATGGTGACTAACCTGCAAATTGCTGTCTACATGTCTCATCTCCCCATGGGATTATATCTTCTGTTAGGTACTCACATCTGTTATTTTAGCCCATTATTCTGCCTCTTACTCTAAGCCTCTACTCATTTGCTTCCATTAAATCTTTGTACAAACATGGTCTATTTTCCATGTTTTATAATCTGTATCTCCTGGTTCTGATAACTTACAGTTTCAAATTACTACCTTTGTTTTCATTTTCCCATTTACTATTGTCGTGGGTACATTATAACTTCCTTTCACCAGTATTACTCCTGGATTTGTTGTCTCTAGGCTCCAGCGATTTGAGGAGCCTTTTTCAGTGCTTTCACCTGTTTTTAGTGACCTGTTTAGTGAGAATCATTAACTGAACCTTCACTCACTGAAGTTCTTGAAATCTGTCTATCTTCAGATGGTTGGGCAAATCAAGGTAACTGCTAAAAGTTCAGGGTCTTTCACTACATGGCCTTATTGGTCTTTTTTGTTTGTTTTGTTGTTGTTGTGGGATGTTTTGTGCGTATTTTGTTGTTGTTTTTGATTGGTTGTTTTTTTTTTAGCTAGAAAGAGATTAACTTGATTTTTTTAAACCGTAGCTTTTAACTTGGTTACCTACGGGTCATTGTTCAGACAAGGCCTTGAGAAGCTTGATCTGCCTTAAACAAGGGGTCAGAATAGATGATCTGAGGAAATCCTTTCCAGCCTAAGTTATTCTGTGACTATGGCGATTTTTATGTTTTGATATTCTCAAGATACCCATTTTAATTCATCCAGTGTCCTGAGATCGAGTGCACCAGTAACACAGCCTAACTGGATTACGTACTGCTTTTTTGGAGGCGTGCCTCAAGCTCGATGGCTTTGTAGCTTCAAGACGCATGTGGTGAGAGTAAGAGTTATTATTAAGCAGCACAGAACAAATAGCGGATTACCAAATGCAGATGGCCCCATGCAGAAATCCATACCCTGATAAACGGGTAATGGATAAGCCGGTATTGAATGGAGCCATCCCGAGAGCTGTTCCTCGGGGTGAGCCGCGCCGGGCCCGGCTCCCACTGGAGGGCGCTGCGGCCGCGCGGAGCCGCTCCGCTGCCGCGGGGGGAATTCGGAGCGCCGGTGCCCAGACCAAATCTCTGCTTTTCTCCGTTAAGAATCCCTGGGAAGGAGGTACAGATTTAGCAACAGTTCGGTGTTTTGGTTGTTTTGTTCTTGGTTTTGGCGGTTTTTTTAAGGAATTTTGCACTCTGTAACTGTGTGCCATGCTTCCCAGCAGGTTTGCCTTTTGACCAGAGATTTATGGAATTTGTCGTTAGTTTTTTCTTAAGAGAAATATGATTTCAGTTAAGTCTGCTGAATCACAGCTTGAAACACTGTCATGTTATTAATTGGGTTGAAAGTTAGTCTCATGTCCATGTTTTCAGAGAAGATGTGGTGAAAGGACATGGATTCTCTTTTGATGTCTTGGTTTGAAAGACAGGTGTCTGCTAGGGAGGGCAGGACCTCCCTTGGAATGGAGAATTCAAATCCCCTTTCTCCAAATTATTATTATAATTTAGAAAATTAAAGGGGCTTTCAGGCAGAGGTATGGGGATAGGAATAACAGTTCTTTACTAGTATGTACAACAAGGCAAACAAACAACAACAACTACAGCATTGATGATAAACAGACCCAGGAACCTCGAGGGGCTTTGCTTCACAAAGCCCGGGGCGGTCTGGTCTCAGTGCCCCTGTGGGACTTCAAGAGCACCAAGCAGGAACAGTGGAAAATCCCGGGCTGGTGGATGGGGATGTATCAGAAGCTCTGTTGGTGGTAGCTGGAACGGCAGGGATGTCCCAGCAGGGCAGGGCAGTGTGGGGATACAGCGCAGCAAAAAGCCTCAAAGCAGTAACAGAGAAAACAGCAGCGGTGGGACAGGGCTGGCCCAGCAGGGCAGGAGCAGGCCAGCTCAGAATTCCTGGGCACACGAGCAGATGATGGCAGATTTCTCAGGACCGGAGCCGGTGGGACAGTGAACTCCTCCCGCAGCCAACAGCAGCCTGACCGTCCTCTCTGCGATGCTGAGAGCGGGAGAGCGAAGCTGCCCCCAACCCTGTCCTTTACCTGCCCCCAAACCTCAGGGTATCTTTTTCCCTTGGAGAGAAAAACTCTCAGAGACCAAAAAAGGGTGTAGCCCGGTGCTACACTCTCCTTTGGCCACTTCAAAAAGAAACAAATCTAACCCCCAATGTTTGGTTTAGTAATTTATTCTGTTCAGCTTGAGTTTTGAGTTTCCATTTATCTTTGATTCCTCTTAAGAAGACTTAGTATAGTTGGCTGCTTTCTACTCATCTTATCAGAGATTTTATTGGTAATTTAGACTTCATCTGACAAAAGAAAGATTAAAACTTTTTCTCTCGCAGGTTCATTTGGACTTCAGGTACACTTGCTGTTCTTGCCTTGTTTAATGCCAGATTTTCAGACTGCTGTTTGTGCCTGGAGGGATAAGGGTTTTCATCTCTCAAATGAGTCTATATAGCGTGTGTGGAAAGATATCCTTTTATCTTGTAGATATTTTAAAGCAGCATGTTAGGGAGATGGGAGCATTTGCTGAGGAGTGACAGAGTTATTATATTTACTTTTTTTTCTGGGTCTCTGTAAATGAAAATGTTTCATGTTCATCAGCTGCTTTGAATTCAGGCTTGACATCCTTAAGAAGCTTTGCCAGGCTACAGCAGTGCTCAGTTATGAACATGTTTACATTGCTACTCCTGATGTAGAGCTATCAAAAATGCAAGTGGGAGGTATATGCCAGTTGTAAGCATTATAATCATGTGCATAAATAAACAAGGTGAGATTCAGAAGTGATTTCTTCCATTGAAACTGACAATTCAATAGTTATTCATCATGGATTTTACTGCACTTTTTTGGAAGCACACGAGACTAGATTTGATGAAATTTTGATTCGATGTGACAGTCCTTGGACTTAATCATATGTGAAATTGGTTACCTTGAGCATGGATATGATGATTATTGTGCTGGGCTTTCATAATATGTGCTGTATTTTTCTGTATCATGTATATACTGGACCCACTAATACAAGGAATGTATGCATGTGAATTCTAAAAATTGAAACCATAGGAGCACAGAGGAGTCGTTCTGCTGGATTGATTTGTTTGCTACAATGGTGTAATATTGAAATAGGCAGGGTTAGCTTTTAGAACCCCTGAAGAACCTGTTTAGGGCAGAAAATAGTGCAGTTTTAGCTTGCTCCATGTTTGGAAATTTCTGTATGAAAAGTGGGTGTTCGATGATATTGCTGCCATGAAAAATCTGAAATTCCAGCAGTTGCTTTGATCATTTAAATTTTGCCCAGTGTGGTCACTGGCTTGAAGGATTAGCTGTTTCTCAGTGGGCTGGTGTTCCTGGCCCGAAAGGCTCACCCTTTATCCATTCTTACTGCCAGAATGCTTGGGGAAATGTCTGGAGACAGTCTAAGCTGTAGTGTTTCTTCAGGGGTGTGTTTTGATGGAAGATTGAAGATCTGTTTGTAGAGTGAGGAAGGGAAGCTTGTGACGCTGCTGTCCATAGTGTAGGTGCTCCAGGAACACAGCCTGTGGGATTTCTTTGCTGGCACAACCTCTTGGAGATAAACTTATCTGGTTTATGTTGTTTAGGTCTAACCTCTTATGTGTTTTATATAGTGCAATACCTTTGTGTAATTATTGTAGGCAAGACTCATGTTGTAGATGGTTAACAAATGCTTAAAATGAAAGCTGTAATTTTGCTTTCCACTTTTGTTTTAATAAAAATGATGATTCATAGATCTGTTTTTCTTGGACTTTTTTTGTAATGCATATTAACAGGTACTGAGGCATTTTGCCTCTGAAGATTGTATACAAAGCTTTTTAGTAAAACTCTAATGAAGTACATTGAGTTTTATGTTACTGCTGACATCTATCTGAATACTTAATAGCTTTTGACATTTCTTATTAAAAATTTTTACTGTCTTTTTGTCTTAATATAGCAGCGTGAGACTGGAAACATCTGGGCTGAATGGACTTTAGCATCAAAAGAAGTTCTCAACTGTTAACTCAAAAAATTAACTACATCAAAATGAAGCAGGTACCAGAGATCCTTGGAAATACCAATGGGAAACCTCAGAATTGTGAAGTGAATCGCGAATGTTCTGTCTACTTGGGCAAAGCACAACTTTCTGCCACTCTACAGGAAGGTGTCATGCAAAAATATAACGGCCATGAGACTCTTCCATTTATTCCAGCTGATAAATTGAAAGATCTGACCTCTCGGGTGTTTAACGGCGAGTCCGGGGCCCAAGATGCCAAGCTGCGCTTTGAACCTCAGGAAATAAAGGGAGTTGGAACACCCCCCAACACTACTCCTATCAAGAATGGCTCTCCAGAAATAAAGCTGAAAATCACTAAAACCTACATGAATGGGAAGCCTCTTTTCGAATCCTCCATTTGTGGAGACAATGGTGCAGATGTGTCTCAGTCCGAGGAAAACGAGCAAAAGCCAGCAAACAAGGAGAGGAGAAGCAGAAAAAGAAGCATAAAATATGACTCCTTACTTGAGCAGGGTCTTGTTGAAACAGCGTTAGTATCAAAGACTTCGAGCACCACTGAAAAGAAGGTAGTACTTTTTTAATGTTTTCTGTGTTTTATGAGGTTTGTTAATCGTACAGGAATTTCAGTGTTTGTATGCTCATCTTCAGGCATTGAGTAGGTGCTTCCCACAAAAGGGAATTTTTTATGCCTCCCTTTGTCTCAGCAAAGGAGAGATGCGCTCTAGTTCTGGTGCCTGTTTTCCGCAGGATAGGAATACCCTGAAATTTCTGCTTCCATATTAGTAAAGCAAGCCTCCAGGGCATGTGGAAGTATGGGATGTATGAAACAGAAACTTCCTCTAGACATGTAGCCAAGACATAGTCAGGATGTGCATTTGAGCAAGGGAGCTGAGGAGACCTCTACATTTAGAGAGGAACTTTAACTCTTGGAGAATGAGGTATTCTGGCTTCTTAATAAGCAGATATTTCAGAAAAAAACCCTACCTTTTTCTCTTTCTGGGTCTGAATTAAAAGAAAAATGTGCTCAGCAGTCAACAGGCTGATCAGCCAGCCTCTTTGCCATCAGATTTTGGCAATTGGAATATAGTCCCTATGCCTATTGGTCATCTGAAAAGAGCTGGTTTTGCTTGTTATGACCATGTTTTAATTAAAAATATCTAGATCTTGTAATTGGTATCATCAGTTTTGTGGTCAAGCTCTTCAGTTTTTTGCTTCTTTTAAACATTGGCAGAAATGGATATTTCACTTTTTTTAATTTGCCTTACCAAGCTGTAAATAAGAATGCTGCTGTGAGCCCTTTTCCCCCTTTATTTAGCTTTTGTTGCTAGACCCCATTTAAAGGAATGTGGTTTGCAATAATTTTATCTCAGGAAAAACCCTACATAGCAGGGATACTTCTATGTATATTAAGTTTCTTAGCGAATAATTCAGAGTGGTGTTGTATAACAATGGTAAATGTTAATGAATGCTTTGGATTGTTAAAAGGTCCTGGTTTTGCACACCTTCAACACAGAATGTACATTATGGTTTTCTGTCAGCTGCAGTTAATCATGGAATTGTGGGTTGAAAAATACCTCTAGGACCATCCAGTCCTACCAGTAACATAGCCCTGTTGATTCTTACTTTCGTCCAAGGTCACACATACACAGAAGAAACACAGCTGCTGTATTGCTGATTTTATTTACAGTTCTTTTCAATAAAGCTAAATAAAAAATGAGTCCACAGAACTGTGTAAATATGTTTGTAGGTATCAGAAATATTTATCATTTGTTTCTGGTTTGAATGTATAATTTATCTTAGAATTACCAATACTCATGTTTTCAGGAATGTTGTTCAAGAGTTTGTTTTCCTTAATTTTGTTAAGGAGAATGCTTTAATACTAACTGATTCAGACTTTTCTGAATCGTTATTCAGAGGTAAAAGGTATGGGCAGAGTCAATATTTCGAGTAATTCTTTGTCCAGCTCATTGTTAATGAGGATTAATTGGACTGAAAGGTGGCATGTTTAATAGCATTGACAACTGCAGCATATTTGTGTGGATTTGTTACTTTGTTTTTTTTCAGAAAAAGGCGGTGCTATTTAGTATGTTCACCCATGCAGTTTGTTCTGAAGCCTTTTACATTGGTTGTCCATTAAGGCCTTTAATTTTTCATGGTGCACCGTTCATTTAAAATGAAAAGAAAGGTTTGTCTGGCTTCTTTGAGTTGTCTTTTGGGCAGAAATGGTCAGAAGAAAACCTCATCAACGCTGTTTCCCAGAGTAGTTGGGACTCGGTGGCTGCTGCGTGATAGGGTTATTTGCTCCTGTGCCAAACCCCTGAGCTACCAAACTTGGCAACCACCTGCTTGATCTCAGACCTTGCAATATTGCAACTCTGTTCCTTCTAGAGAGTTTGGAACAGAGGGTCACGCTTCTGGCTTTTTTTTTCTAGCACGGTGCACTTTGAAGCACAAAGGTCAACAGGAGAAGCATTTAAAGGTTCCAAGATGTTATGATATAACTCCTTGATTGTAAAATCCCGAGGCTTTTCTTTCTCTCGTAGGGAGGGTTTGCAGCTGTGCAGGTTTAAAATGAGGAAAAACAAATATGAGGGAACATGTGAAGGAGATTTTTCAAGTGTGTGTCCACATATACTTGTCAGGCTTGTGACATATATGTGTTTTCTTTGATGATAACAGTAATATCTTAGTATCAGTGTTCTTTGGTTTCAGGCTCTAGCTGTTACTTCATGGCAAGCATCCAAAGCCTAAATGTTAGTGCATCATACTGTGGTTTTATGTAGCTGATTGTGGCTGCAAAGTGGAAGTTAGGTAAATATCTTTAGAGTAAAAGCTGATTAATTTTGCACTCAGATACCTGTTTACTGTAAGTTACAAGTTAATGCAGAACCTGTTCGTCTGGTTTTATTTTTCTGCTGGTTTCTATCTCAATTTCTTCTTGTCCAGCCTCTTACTCTTTTGATTTAGCAAAAATCACCATGGTTCAAATGCTGCCTTTTGTGTAGGGTAATTATATCTCTGTCTGATGGACACAGCAGATTACTACTGCACTGAGGTGAGAGGCATATCATGTAACAAATGTTCCAGTGCTCTGCTGTTGGGTGTTCTTGTTGTTTGGGCATTTTTTGTTAACAGAAATGAAGGCTGTTTAAAACTTTGTGAGCTAGTTTTCAGCTGGGAATAAATGTGATCTGCCCAGCTCTGATGTGAGTTAGATTTCTGTTGATAACCACCAGCTCTTCCAGGCCTCTGAGAAACAGCTGTAATGCTTTCATTCTCCCAGGGCAAAGGAGATGAAGTGGGACAACCTGTGGCTCTTCCCTCCACCCCAGTATCTCTCCACCTGAGGATTTAAAATCCAGGCCTCTCATGATAAGGCTTGGTTTGGCAACTTAAGTGCCAAAGCACTGCACCCCTGACTGTTCTGTGTTATGGGGGGTGGGTATCCCATGTGAGGGGTTTGGATCAGTGCCAGACTCATGGGCTCCAGCAGCTGCTCATGTGCCAGGGTGCTCTGGGACTGGGTTTTGTCCTGACTGCTTTCTTCTCCCCCAGCGAGAAATGAGATTTTCTTACTCATTGCTTGTGTTAGAAGTGAAGCAATCCCTTTTGGAGGAGAACGGCAGAGGTTTATTTCATATATTGATATGAAGTAATCCAAGTCCAATCCCTAGAGCAATCCAGAGATTCTATACAGGAAACAGAGAGTACATACATGTGCAGCTCTCATGCTGTGGGTCCCGGGGTAGGTCTGTGCTCTCTGACCGTGGGAGCAGCCCAGTGTGTGATCCTGGCACATCTGAGCTCGTTCTGCAGGAGCTGGGATGGGCCTACTCGTGGCAGTTTGCCCTTTTGGCTGGGCTTCCTGGCCTGGCTTCCCAGCACGGGTGCAGTAGCTCACAAAAGCAGCAGCACTGTGTCCAGAACAAACCTGGAAGTCCACACTCTGCTCTACTTGCTCGTTTAAGGTTTCCAGCTGTGTAATATATGTACATGATCCAAAAACTATACCTTCCACATAGCTTCCTATCCACTTTTCTTGTAGTTCTCTTCTAGTATTATACCAGAAACTTGGCAGGTTTTTACTCTCTCTCTGCGGGATACGGACTATAATGACCTTGCAGTAGCTACGTGGGGGGCAATTGAAAATTGCTGGAGAAATTCCTCTAGTCCTTGTCATATGTTTATGTTACCATTTCATCTTCACAGAGAAAAAACTCTCTGGCTAGCTCCATTCTATCCAATATCTACGTATTGGCAAAGATTTAAAAACTCAGTGAGGGTAGAACTGAAATAGTCTGAGTATGATCTTCTAATTGTGTCTGTAGTAACTAAATACAGGAAGGTGGGGACCACTGAAGGTGATAGTATTTCTCTGATGTTTGCATCTAATCAATAGAGGCCAGCATACAGCAACAAGTTCTCTTAGTAATATTGGAGAATGGAGTTTATCAAATGTTTTATGCTCATTTTGTCTTAATTTCAAGAATGAAAAGTAAAATAAATTTGTGTTTTCAGGGGAAGGACTTGATTGTTTCTTATCATCAGTTGTTAGAAATTTCTAGTAAAGTGCAGTTACTGTACTTGTTTACAAAATGTGCAGCTAAGCTACCACAGGAGTCAGGATCTGCAGTTGTAGGATAAAATGAACTCAGTTATGTTTTCCTTTTTAATAGACTGTCTTGAGGTATCAGATCCTGTCTTCAGGCAAGTGATAACACAGGCTGTGTGGCTGATGTCACCAGGATCCCAAAGGAGAAGGAGTAATCCTAAAAATCTCTTCTGGGTGATCCCTTCAGGAACAAGAGAAATAATTTCTTACCCTTTTTGGAAGAGTTTCTGAACTGTTTTGCATTAGCCCTTAGTAAAGGATTAAGTTTAGCTAAGCCTTGAGAACTTGTTAGTGTTAAGCAGCTCATGATGTGCAGCAGTAATTGTTACTTCAGAACTTCAAATTGTTTTTTCTTAATGCCTCATTGGAAAAGTATCTTAAAGAACTACTTGTTCTTTGAGAAGCACCAAAAAAGCATACAGCATTATAGTGGTTTGAGGGGAGATTAGAAGCTGTGAGTATTCTCAGAGTGGCTACAAAATTAATTGCAGAAAGCCTGAGTATTTGTTCAGGCTTTCTATACCAGACTTCCTGTTCTTGTATGTAAAAGTGGCTGAATTAAGTACACTTTTTACGTAAAACTGTTGTCTCAATAAATATTGTCTAAATACATTTTTTGTCCTCTCTGTTCATAAACACTTTGAAGGCAGAATCCAAATCGAGTATGAAATGAGATCTTGAAGTGTGGACAAAAATACTGTCTAAGAATAGCACTACAAAGTTGGATCAGGGAGCTATTTAATGAATGAATTAATTAACCCACCTCAGCTCAGGGTAGGGTTCAGTGGAGGAGGCATAATGGAGAGTACAGATATCACAATTCATAGAGTGATGCTCCTTTTGAATATTTTCAGCCTCCAGCAGTTTGTGACTCAGAGGTTTCTGAAGGAAGCTGGTGACTTTGTATTTAATAGCTGTAGATGGCTCAATTCATGGAAGGAGACCTCGGGTTCTTTTTGAGCCCATGTGAGCTGTTTGCATCCAGTACATTAAGTAACAGGGCCTTAGAGCAGCTGTTTCACTTTTTCAATTTGGTACCTGGTCATTTTCTCATAATAATAGAAATAGGGATCATGGACTTCTGTTACTGATCGTTGTATAGATTTCTCACAAACCTGCTCTATTTTTAATTTCAGCTTGACCAGTCCTAGTGTGTTGTTCTACATATTATAGCAGCAATTCCAGAATGCTACTTCATATCCTGTTTCTGAACTGTGCTGCCCTGTGGGTTCTGCTGTCTTGTGGGTTTTTTTAGAATAAGGAACCAGAACAGTAGAGGACATTAAAAATACAAATGTCTTGTGTGGCATGTTAATGATTTTCTATATTGTTCCTGATTTCATTATTTTTCCTTATAAATAATACTTAGCATATGATTGATTCCTGACTGCTTTTGAGCACTGAGCCAGGTTTCTGTAGAAAAGAGCTGACCAGATGTAGCTAAGTCAAATTCAAAGAATGTCAGCATGTCTTGCATTTTTTGGTATTTATCATTGCTTTGTGTATTCCAGAGCTTTTTCTATTTTATTTTGGTCTTTTGGGCATTATGGTGGACATGACAGATGAAGTAAAGTGATGAGCAAGCCATCTTTGGAAGAACTAACTTCCTTTTACATGTCAGCAGCAGATGGTGTTGAGAGATTAATGGCAGTTTCTGGTTTTGTAAGTTGACCACATTTACTCTCAGTCATTGCACAGGTAATGTCATGATTTAAATGATTTAAAATCTCAGCTTTTCCTTTTCCTCCTCCTGTATTGACCACTATAGGTTGGTTTGGCAAGGAATTTGCTGCTTGTTTCACTGGGGTTAGTTTTTTGGAGGGTTTTTTTTTTGGTTTTTTTTTAGTGAGAGGTTCAATTTGGATTTTTTTCAAGGAAATTATTTCTGTTCCATCCTTTGTAAACTTACATTTGCAGGGTACTTACTTATTTTGCTAAAAANTGCTTAACCAAAATAATGCATGTCTAAGTCACGTATGTAGCAAGGAGTTAGATCTGCAGTTCAGGGTTGTGTTACTTGGATGGCTTTACAGGCAGATATTTGGGAAACATTAGTCATCTGTACCAGATGTAATTTCTGGCCCTTATAGCCCCCTTCTGTCAAGAAAGATATTTGGTAGTAACCCTTAGGCAAAGTAGCAAAAGCAAAATATTTTGATCTGTCTTGGAGCAGTGGGTTTAGCCTCCTTTTCAAGTTTCCTTGTTTTAGGTTGGTTTTCATGTAGGGCAGATGAACTTTAGGTTCTACAAAAGAGGTCTTTGTCCATAGACACTAATTTTAT
>VYZR01010628.1:1817-13224 GCA_013400675.1 Oxylabes madagascariensis | reverse complement strand
TCAAATGGCAAATAATTTATCAGTATTACTTCTCTTCATTTTTTAAGGACAGAGGAAGTCTCTAGCCTTGATACAATGCAAGAGTCAAACAGTATTAACAAAGCTGCCCAATTTGTATATATTTTTAAATTTCTCTGAATACTTTAAGGTAGTTAACTCCACATTTATAAAAGTGGTTGGTTTGGTTTTGGGTGGTGGTGCTGACAGCTTTTTAATTTGGTTTGCTTTTGGGGTTTTTGAACAATTTCTTAATTTCAAACTATGTAAAATATTTATCATGTAATGTCCATGCAAACCTTCTGGCTTTTAAAGAAAACCAAATAAACACATGCACATATACACTTACAAGCTGGGACTGGAAAAAAATCTCTCTTTGTAATACATATAAAATAGCAATGGCACGGAACTTACATCTTTAGCTTCACTGAGTTGCCCCACAGTGGGCCCCTTCTCATCTTTCCAAAACCACTACTGACAGCACATTTAATACAGATCTGCTGTTAAAAAATATAATGCACTCTTCTGTCAGGAAACCATACTTTCTAACATAGAAATCAGATGTCAGCAGAAGTGGCTGCTTCCTCCTGACAAAGGAATAATCAGAATACAAATTAAAATTTGTATTTTGCTCACTTTAAGCAATTTTAACATTGAACAATACACTTAATAGGTTTGAGTAGATAAAGCACAGCTAATATCTTAAGTAAGTACCCAACATGTCAAGCTGAGCTCAACTTCAACTATCCTTTTCCTAAGGATAAGAACATCTACCTAATTTCAGTTTTTAGATTATTTCTTATCTAAAAAAGATGACTTACATCAGGTAAAGAAATAACGCAGCAGAAGAATTAGCTAGAAATAAATATAAGTTTCCTCACTTGTCATTCCACTTGGTTCTTCGCCACAGTTCTTAACCATCTTGAAAAGGTCTACATATTGATGCTGGTGAAGACTAGATTCATTCCATCATGTGGGAAATTAGGCAAATAAAACCTGGCACATCAAAATAAGACTATGTTACATGCACAGCTTATTTGTAAAGTCCTACTTTACAGTACAGTAGTAAAGTCCTACTGCTAAAGAACTGCAGTTCATCAAAGCGTCTGCCAACTCCTAATCCATTGTTTACATACTAAAGACATTAGGTTTATGCAAAGTCTGAGTTAATTCCAGTGTATATATTAGCCTAGAGCTTGCTCCCAGCAAGTCTTGTGCTTCCAAACAAACTTAAAAAAAAACCCCAAACAGCAATAAGACCACCAAACAAATAAAATAAAGAATAAACAACAACAACAAAAAACCCAAACACACAAACAACACCAAAACCAAACTGAACATGTACACCTAAATTAGGTAAAGAATTTGGAACAAATATTCCGTCACACTCCTAACATGACAAGTTGATGGCCTAAATACTCTTCACAAGAAATGCAGATATCCATCTCACATTTTACATCTAACCTCATTCCACTGCTCCAAAGAATTAAAAACTGTTATCAAAACAAACAAAGCACCTCACTTAAGCAAGAACTTGACAATGAGAATCCAAATTTACAAAATAAAGGACGTTACAGAGAGTTAATCACCTCAACAAAGGGGCTTCAGAAAAACCATACCAGAAAAAGCTGAAAAACCATTCAATGATTTTACAGAACAACCTTTCAACAAAGGTTATTTCCACATTTGTTCATTTGCACTTTATTGTTTTCTTCCATTCAGGAAACCTCAAAGTATTTAAATACAATCATAAGAGGAAAAGCAGCCAATGAAATCACACTGATTCAATTTACCAATTCAATTTCACCAATTCATTTTACTTTCTAGCATTTATAAAACAGGAAGTTTCTCTTTTTTGGACAATGTTTGAGTCCCCTTTCTAAAAACCAGAAGGTAAAAAAAGAAAAGAAAAAACCAGGAAATGCCTTCCAGCAGTTTTCCCAGTAAGTGCAGGAGTAGCAAAGGAGATGGTTTGGGAGCCTTTTGCATTCTTCCATCTCTGCCAACAGCAAGGGAACAGGCCACTTTGTTATTGAATGTGAAAATCTATATCCAGCTAAAGACAGTGCTTCTGGAAACACTTCAAGGATCTTTTCTACTCTTTCCTTCTTCCATTCTGTGTTTTTCCCACTGGTTGTTTCAAGGTCTTGTTCAACAGTTTTAAAAAAGGTCCTCCTTTTTCATATCAAGTTCTGTCAAAGTCCAAGACACTGACAAATAGATCTCATTCCTAACTAACTTGCATACACTTGCTTTATGCAATCTGCTCTGCTAGCGTTTTTTTCCCCCTTTTGTGATTTTTAAGTCTGGCCCAAGTCAGACAGATTCTTTTGAAGCTGCTGCAAAACATAAGTATCCCTTTGAGTACAAAACAAAAACTACATCCAACTACACACACAGTTCATGAGTACAAAACTAGCACAAATTCATCTGAAGTAGATGCTTATGAAGCAAACACAACCTGCAGGAAGAGCAGAGCCCTGTTTTCTAGGAAGGACTCAAAAGCACTTCCATGCCGTGCCATGTCATGCCATGTCATGTCATGAGGAGCAGTCAACCTGCAGTGGCAGTGACCTAGTGTTTGACAGGTGACAGAAGCTGTCAAACTTCACATAGTGCAGTTTGCTTTCAAGCCACGAAGCTGCTCTTGCTAGAGCCCTTCCATAGAGCTCCCAGAAAGGGACAGGCAAATCTGCTGGATGTACATGATTAAATCAGTTATGTGGGAGGAGAAAAGCCACTAGTGAGTGTGCTCTCCACCACCACGTCTGCTTGAAAGGAACTACTTTTGTAGTCACCCTCCTTTTGCTGTGTGCTGAAGGACAAAGCTTGGATTTTGCCAAAAAAATGCAAGCCGCCTTAGGATTATGAAGAGTGCAGATATGCAGCATGACAAACTAGAAAAAAAATAAACAACCAGTTGTTCTCCTTGTTTAGGTAGAGAAGGTTGTTGCTTGGGATTTGGGGTTTTTTTGAGTTTGTGGGGATTTTTTTCAGAAAATAGTAAGAGTATCTGCAAAACGTCTTTCCACCTCTAGGGAAGTTCAGAGATATTTGATCCTTTTATAGCTCCCCTCCTATGTCCTTCTCCCATACAGCTCACAGCCCTCTAAAGCACTCTGAAGAAAGGGTTTCCCATGGCAAATTCGGCTTGGAGGGGAGATCTTCCAGGATGCAGAGCTCTTGGGCTACCAGGGCTGCGCCCAGGGCACATTCCACACAGCCCAGCTGTGTTACTGTGACCTATGCCCAGGCTCCAAAGCCATGCTGCAGGCTGAAACAAAGATGAAACTTGTGGCAATGTCAGTGCTTCTGCAATTCCACACCTGACATTAGTACTACTGCTTGAGATTTTATTCCAACTCCACACTACAAATCAGAGAGAGGTATTTGCAAAGAGGAAAGAGAACTCCAGCAGTCCTGGAGCTGCAACTTGTCCACACCATGCTTCCAGGGACTATTTGAAACTCAGCCGTACTCAATTCTGACAGGCAGTATAACTGACAGCTAATTAATGCCCTACTGGCATTTTTATAGTAGCAGAGCCTCTGTGAGAAAAAACTAAGGCAGCAACTTCTTAAAATTCAAGGATTATTATTTTGAGTTCTTCTGTATGTGAATTTAGCTCCATAAACATTCCTGAAATAATAATTCAACTATGTCAGCCACTTAACATAAATTACACATCAGTACACAGGTAGGAGTGAAAGACAAGAGACTGCACAACACCACACACCTAAAATCCCCCAAAGCCCCAAATGAAACATTTTTATATTCCCTCTATATTAGTGGCTTCCCCAGATGAAATGCATTAATGTTAATGCAACAGAGGAAGAGGTTTTTGGGTTTTTTTTTAAAGTGTAAACAAGGCAGCAACTCCACAGCTAAAACAAAACAAAAAACCAAGAGACAGTAAGAAAAAAAAAGCGTAATGAAAAATAAAAACCAGGATTTTAAGATGTGCTTTGACGCTGTTAAATTTCCCTCACCAGTTCTTCCACACAGCCTACAGAAACCCAAACTGCAAGCACGTGCGGTAACCATGTGACAACAGCAAGCCCCGTCCCTGTCAAGGGTGACTTTGCCGGGAAGAATGAGGCTTAAAACTTTCAACCTTACAAACGTATACCATACTTAACTTT
Organism: Oxylabes madagascariensis; assembly: GCA_013400675.1. Classification (NCBI taxonomy): domain Eukaryota; kingdom Metazoa; phylum Chordata; class Aves; order Passeriformes; family Timaliidae; genus Oxylabes; species Oxylabes madagascariensis. The sequence continues at coordinate 9,085 of VYZR01010628.1, read as the reverse complement.
TTCTGCCTTCCTGTAGTTTTCTCCGTTTATATTTCAGCCTTTGGCTCTCAAATCACAACTAGAGACAGGTTATCTGAAACTTTTACTCCTTTTGGAGTTCTTTTGCTTAAGTTCTATAGGAGTTATTCTCAACTTTTCACTGTAAGGTTCTCCTGCAAGACTAAGATGCAGACTAAATTTTGTCAAGGCACTGTATAAAATAGCATTTAAGTGTCTCTTAACAGTCACACTGTCCTTAGTCTTTCAGTACAGGAGTTAAGAAAAGTACTGGTAAATATGTACTTTTTTCTTGCTTTTGAAGCCAGGCTCTTCCAAAGCCTCAGTGACCTTATGGTACTCGATCAGCAAAACTGCAAATCCTGTCCAAAGCACGGAGGGATACTATGCTACGGAGGTCACAAACAACCAACATGTTACAGCGGTTCTTGACTGTTAAGAACGAACAAGCCCTGAGAGTTCTTAGAATCCTTCATTTGGAACGGGGTGAATTTATCTCGCAGGCTCTGTTCTTCGCGAGATGAAGTTCACGAGCACTCCGCACTGCTTGCTCGGGGCAGGCGGCCGAAGCGTTTCCACCGACTCGCTAGCCCCGACCCTTCCTTCAGCGGCCACAGCTGCAGGCAGGGCAGGAGCCGGGATTTCTGCAGAAGGCCGGGCGGAGGGGGCGAGCCGCCGGCACCGCGGCGCTCACCACAGCGGCGGGGAGCGCCGAGGCCACAGGAAGGCCCCGGGGAGAGCAGAGCAGGCCCGAGCGGCGGCCGCAGCCGGGCGGCGGAGGGGCCGGCCCGCGACCGCACTGCCCCGGCCCCCTGCCCCTTCTCCTGCCCGCCCGGGCCCGCGGGCCCGCCCCGACCGGCCGAGGGCTGAGGGCCGAGGGCAGCTCCGCCCCGCCAGCCCGCTGCGAAACCGGCGTGGGACGGAGGGCAGAGCGGCGCGGTGCGAGCCGGTACGGCCATGAGGTCGGGAACGGCGCGGGATCGCCGACAGCTAGCACGGTGGCATCTCTCAAGCGTGTAGTGGCAGGTTTCACACTTGTAACAAAAAACAGGAGTGTTTAGTTCCTGCCGCTGCGGCTGCCCAGTTTTACTAAGCAATTTTCAACGTTGAGATATAGGTCGCAGAGTCCGGAATGATGCCGTGGGTCTGCAGGCTCATACTGAAGGGGAAATGGCATGTAAACGGCGGACGAGAATGAGAGTTTTAAAGCAAGCTGAGGAGTGTCTGGTGGGATCTGGCATCAGTGATTGCTGTGGATGTTTCAAGCTGCAACAAAATAGTGCAGCAGCCGATTAGGAGGAGAGGGCTTCGTCATCTACAACACGCAATGGACACTTGATGGAGATGGACAGTGGAAGATTATGGAAAGATGAAAGAAAACAGATGTGCTCTTCATGGGCTGAGATGATGATAAGTAGCCCTAAATTAGAACTGCTGTGAAGTCACCATGAAAAGGAACTAAGTGAACAAGAGTTTTGAATTTATCAACACGTAGTTGATACACAAGGTGCAAAAGGGTTTTAGGGGCAGAGGTCTTAAAATTATTTTTAAAACAAACAAACAAAAACTTAAACAAACAAACAAAAAGCCAAACAACACTCCACTCCCAGATTTTACTGGGAGAACTTTCCTGTAGTTTTTATAGAAGTTTGCTGATCTGAGAAATTTCATGGTCACCAAATGGGCTTTAAAATGTAGTTGGAAAATTACATAGGAAGTTTACTCATCACTGATGTCTGAGAATAGGACATTGCCCTAGGAATCCTTGTCAGCTCTGTTTCCCTGCCTGTCCCAGCAAGGTAATAGGCAGGGTCTCCACTACTTCATGCTTGTACATCCAGGTCTCAGGAGATGGATTGCTGTGCCCCATAGTTTTGAGATACCTTCCTGCCATCTGCATGCAGCCGCTTCCCATCAGAGCACAATGCTTCAGGAGGACGTTTGCTGGAGGTGTCCCGCTGTGATCTTCCTAGGGAACAGAAACAGGACACTCCTGTGAAAGGGGAGAAGCATTTTCCCTCCCAATGGGGTGTCACGACCCACTTGGTAGGATGCTCGATGTTCTTTATAACTTGTCATCATGCTGAACAAATACACCAATCCATGTGTCAGGGAACTCTTAAGTCTTACTGTATCATCATCTTAACGCCAGCAAATAGCCTACTATTTAGTCTCAAAAGTGTTAAAACTAACAAGCCCTTAACTTTTACAACAAACTTCAACAAGCTCCCAACTCCCACAACAAACTTCAGGTCTCGGAAGTGTGGGCTAACAAGTTCACATTTTAATATGCTCCCAATCCTAACATTTCAGGTTCCCTAGTGGTGTGGATCGCGGGTAAGAGAGGAGGGAGAGACAGACCAATCCACTTTCTTTTATAGTTTATCTGGTGCACATGTGTTATGTAAAACAGATTTTTGCACTGTTTCATTCATGCATGCAATAACAAGCCCTTTAGAGCCCTGAAGGAAATGAGGTCTCTGGGGATCCTGGAGCCCCTTGTAGTGAGGTGCCCTGTAATGGGGGACTCAACCTCTGTCTTGATGCAGGCACACTGAACATGAGTCTCAAGGCACATTTAATTTTCTCAAGAAAAGAAAGTTGGCTCCGTACAGCACAGCTCCACCTCCACAGGACCCTCTTTTACAGTCACAGCTTTCCTGTCACAGCAGTCAGAATGTTTGAGACAAAACGTGCTTAAGTGCTTATGCCTGGTCCTCCACAAGAGTAAGGTTGTCTCCCAACCGGCAGATCCCTCAAGGTGTGATTCATCCCATTCGAAGGAGGTGGCAGTCCTAAGCCTTATTTGTCCTTGATGTACCTTCAAAGAGCGAAACATGGAAGACGTGGCCTTCAGAAGACTACTAAAGGTCTGCTTATTGAGCACCTAATCTTAGATGCTTCACAAGAAGGACCAAGAAGTCACAGCCAACTTTGTGTCTCAATCACAGGTACTCCCACTTCTGGTTCCTTAACAGCCTGCTGGAGAGCCTCCTTGTGCCACCAGGACCCAACTGTTTCCATTATAGATGTGCCTTTTAATTTTAAGGCAAATAATGAATAAGCAAGTGCAAAAATAATATTTGGTTTTAGGGTGAACTATGTACGCTTGGGTAGCTCAACACAGTTGTCCTATGAAAACTGCAGAAGGCTGCTTGGGATAATTTGTCTAGAGCTTGTAGGGATCACAATCCCAAAGTGCTGGCTATTTGGTAGCACAGCAACAGAAAGACAAATTACGTTTTTTATGTAAGATTTCTCTATGTATATATTTCTCAATAAAAGTAATGTAAGAAAATTTGAAATTCGCATTCAAAACATTTAATGTTTTAGGAAATACATTGATTTAGGCATTGCTAGTTTGCCTGTGACTTTGCCATTTCAGTACTTATCTTGTAGCTATATAGTGTGCAATATTTAAATAAACAAGGACAAACATTTACACTTCTAATACAATACATAAAGCCTATACATAGTCATCCAGAGGATGCGCGCGTAAACCTCAAAAAAAGCTGTCTCTTGCCGTGGCTCACAAAAGCACAATAAGTATCTGTTCAATACACTGCCATTGTACGTGTCAAAATCTGGAGGAAAATTTGCCTTGATTGGAATTTGTGTGTGCCTGTGGTGTCAAGTGACAGTTTCATGCATGTACCAGGAACTGTTTCCTTACTTCATGTGTTCAGTGTCTGGAAAAGTATCAGAAACAAATTCGTTTTTCTTTAAGGATGTGATGCTGGTAATGTGTTAATCATACGTTTGGAAAAATAGGTCATGTAAATTCCAGTGTAATGACTGTGTCTTTATATTTTTAAGGTTGCCAAAAAACGAGGAAGAGAGAGGTCTTCAGTATGCTCTAGTCTGATAGCTTCCATTAAACTGCACTGCTAGAGGGGTGTTGCTGCTGGCACTTGATGCATGAAACTATGTTGTTCTTTGCCAATTGTACATATTACAGTATGTGACACCATGAAAATACCAGACTAATTTGGGCACTGGCAGATTTCTCGATTTCTCACTACCACAGTTAACACTGTAAATAGGAGGGATTTGATTTAAATAGGAGGGATTTTTGATTAGAAAATTATAATCACTGTAATAGAGGCTCTTTCAAGTATTTGTGTCCTTTTATTTTTTTATTTTCACACAACTTTTTCAAACAACACCATAATCACCTATTATATATGTTGTTGGTTTGGGTTGGGGTTTTTTTTTCCATTCCTTTGCCTCTCCTTATGTCTACACTTGGCTTGTTTTTACTTGGAGTGGCTTGAACATACAGCATGTAATCTGTGCTGTTTGGCTAAAGTGTTTAGTCTGGTCTTCACTGAATACTTTAACAACAGATTTTCCATTTTAGTTTCTTCAGTGCTGCCTTCTTAAAGTAAAAATACTTTAGCATATTTTTGCTTTTGCTATAGATCACATTAAAGTAGTAATATTACCAGAGTGGAGCCATAGAACAAGGAAATGTCAGTCCCTTATAATGTTTTTGATTGTATACAGCCTATGTCTACTCAGCAAATTGTGATTTCCTTTCTTCTACATTCAAAATGTTTTTATATTTAAAAAAAAATTAGGTTTTGATTTGCAAGAACAATTTGTAGCTAAACCTTTGGCTTTAAGAGCGTACTGGTGAGGCAAGAAAGACATGTTTAACTTTGCCAATTTTACAGACTTGTTATTACTTACAGTAACATGTTGAATATACAGTAATAAATACTGCAGGAAAAGGCCTGAGGAATAAGTGTGCATTAAAAATTAATGCCTGCTGCAGTAAATCTGAAATAAGTTATCTTTCCAAGAGCTTAAGGTAAAGTTTTTATCATTATTCAGAACTTTACTTTGAACAATTAATATATGTAATCAAAGCCCCAGACTATCATAGGTTTTTTCTTCCTTCAGAAATGAGAGATGAAAATAGCCCTCATCTAGATCCTGCAGAAACCATTTTCCTAAAAGTTGATCCAGTCCCTCCATGCTGTAACCCTCTTCCTAAGGAGCCTTCCACATTCCATTGCCAGCTTTAGGTTTCATTTAACATTGCAGAAACTAAAGAGTGTTAGCTATCCCTCCCTATTTTTTTTAAATCAATTTCCCTTAATGCTGATTTAAGAGGTAAAACTTGGCTTCTTGGAATGTCTCTGTCTCCTGTTAATATTACTTTGTCCATAATCTTAGACTTTGTGTTCCTACGAAAGATAATAACTCTTCCCCTCTGCCAGAATGTGATTTCTAAGTAGAAATTTAATTCCTAAAGAAAAAAAAAAAAAGGAGGGAGAAGTTTTATAAAACGAAACATGTGCAGAGTAACTCACATACTTTATCTCTTCTCCTCCACCCATCTCTAGATTTAAGTCAAATGCATAGTGAATGTTGGTGTTTTATCTCCATTAAGAAACTCCATATCTGGCTTCTATACTTGCCGGATATTGATCTTCTGTTCCATATAGCAATCGATTGCATAGGTAATTGAAGAAACAGGTTGGTATCACTGCAGTAATGTTAGTTATTTCACACATTCATTTTTTAATTCCAAATAGTGCAGATTTAGTATATCTATATTAAAATAATGCCTTAATTGCCTCTATACAGGGTTCTATTTCAGCATTATGTTAAACAGGAAAAAAATATTTAGAAGCAGCAGAAATCTAGATCATTAAGGCTTTTTTTGCCCCACTGAAGACAATAGCAAAAATTCTGCTGATATCAATAGGATTGCATTTTTAAGTAAACAGGTCACACCTATCCCAGCATTACCACTAATGAATACTAAAGAAGTCACTTAAATCAGTACTTTGGTTCACCTATCCATCAGAAAACTATCAAAGGAGTTTATAGTGTTACAACTGAAGGTTAATAGTTGCAAATTTTCAAATTCTTGTTTAAACGCATTCTAAAGCAGCATATTACTAGTCTTCATTTAAAGTACCTGTACTTTAATGAGGTACTCCAGATATACTGCAGAACAGAAATAAAATTTGCTCATTATACCTGCTATGCTAAACATCTCTGGAATATATGAACTATAAAGATGCCTGGGTTTTAGGAAAGGAGGTGCAGAGAGATAATGACAATAAATGCTATTATCCAAGAACTGAAGAATTATACTTAATTGTATTTTCTCTGCAGGCATAGAATGAGGTCATGCTTATATAGCTGGCAGAATCCTCCCTGCTACAAGGACCTTCTGAATTTGGAATAAGCTCACACTTCAGATTTGATTTGTGGTGAATCTGATTCTTGTATTGCTCTTCTGTTTTTCTCAATCTGATATGTCAAATTCAATAGATACCAAAAATCTACCCTAATCTGTTTAAACTGCAGAAATGGAGAACAAACAATCCTTAATATGTCACCTTGGAATAAGATAAAAAGCAATAAGCTCACTTTCATTGTAACTGTCATGTTTTTATCTGTTGACTATCACTTCCTTTATTTTTAAAAACTGCATTGATCCTATCCTGTGGTAAATTTAATAACAGATATCTTAAAGATCCGCATATTTAAGTGGCCTAAGAACAAGGTAAGCAGTAAAATTGCATTTCTGTATTATTTTTTAAAAAACAGATTTCATGTATATCACTGCAGGAATTAGACTTAATAGGAAAATACATGAATAATGGTTGACACTTCTGCAACTTCTACCATTCCCAATATGATTTGTTAAAAAAACCAAAACAACAAAACCGGGAGGGATTCACTTAATCCATCTACATCAAACAAAATGCAACTGCTGTTTAACTACGCCATGTGATAACACAGAGCAAGTAAATAGGCAGTTACTATCCATCTGAAACTGTAGGAACTTTGTCAGCAAGGTGCTGTTATCTAAACTGGAATTTGACCAGGATGTGAAAGTTTACTTACTGTTTTTTACAAAACAAGTATTGTCTGCTGATTAAGATAGAGGGCATTTCCATGGAACAGTATCATTAATGGCCTCCATTCATTCGTAAAGCCAGAGTTGTAAGAACAAAACTGGCCCAGGACAGAAAATCTCCAGGTTTCCAATCTGCATGGTATCTGCCTTCAGGCAGTTGTTAAAGAGGACAGGCACAGTTGCTGAAGAAATGTCCCTGATTTTGAACTGGGCTAAAATATTTTACATTAAGACAGAACTAACATAATTCAAGAATTTGCAGTGACACTTCAGCATTTTATGTTCTTGGGCAGCTGAGCTTCTCCTGGGATATCTTACTAAGAGCCATATCCGTAGCATAAGTGATAGCAATTGAATCCAAACAATTCCATATAGGACTTTGTATTCA
>VYZR01010627.1:5997-26997 GCA_013400675.1 Oxylabes madagascariensis | reverse complement strand
ACAGCTTTGTGAAATTATATTTATTCTCTTCCTGTCTTCTGGATTGAAACTAATATCTCTCTTCTCAAGAATTCATTAAGTTTATGTGGAAGTTGTAATAATAGTTATGAAAGTGCTCCATATTCTCATTGGTAAATGAAACTGTCAGACTCCAGACATGGGTGATCACTTACATTTATTATTATTACTTCCCTTTTTATATTTACCATTCATTTTCTGACCTTTAGGAGTTGATATCCACAAGTTTCTCTTCCATGTCTTCATCACTTTGCTGTAAATGGCCAACGTTATAATGTACTTCTTTTGACTGAGAAGTTCTTTTATGTGTATTTAGCTCATTTAACCCAGACTGGGAAGACAAATTACGATTCTAATGGCAATTAGCCCCTTGTTGCAGTCGTACAGGATCTTGAAATGACAAAGTACTATTGACATCTTTGTAATGTAATTGAATTTCCTGAGCTGTTTGTAGTTGCAGTTTAAAATACAGCCTTGAGATGTGAATAAGCACTAAGACAAAGTTATTTTTCTTTAGGAATCCTGTTTTATGTGTAAACACTTATTGCAGTGAGTGCAATTTAGAGCAGTGTGTCTACTGCATCTACAGAAAATGTGCTTTTGAATTACTTTCCCTCTCTCTCTGGCTTTAATCAAGGAAAAACTTCAGCTTACAGTGTAATACTTTGGGGAGTATTTAAAAACTTGGAAGAGTAAAACCAGGACCATATAATGGAAGTGGCTTCATGGTATTAGTTTTGGATTCTGTTGGATAGTTGCATCATAAACTTTCTTTTACTTCTCCTAAGTGTTTTTTATTCTCCATGTTTTGGGGCACTTGGTTGAAGACTGACTCCTGTTCTAATTAAATTCTTAAATTAAGCCGCTTTTTTTCTTTTTTTAAGCATAAGCAAGGACACAAATAGAAACTGAACAAAATAATGGGTTCTAGTTTTGCTTTTTTCATTCATTTGATTAATCATGCTTAAGATAGTTGTTGTTACCTGTCTGTAGACTGTTTCTGTTTGTGGGTTAGCCTTGTTTAAAGATTTTAGTCCAATGTAACTTTATTTTCAGTTTTTTGTTCATGTAGATATTACTGCAAAGCACCTTGAAGTTTGCTCTACAGAAAATGTTTTCTGGTGTTTGTGGGTTTTTTTGTTTGGTTTTTTGTTTGTTTTTAACCCAAGAGGAGCTAATACCTCTACAGATGGTCTTAGGGCTCATTTGGAACTACCACAAATGGAGTTATGGGAAGACAAATCACGTTGTTTGAAGTAAATTTAAATATATATAACTAGTCAGGTACATCACCAGAAATTCATATGGTCCTGTAATGTAAGAACGAACATAGTCCGTTCTGACAATACTTATGTTTTGACCCGTGCAACTATTTGGGATATGAGTCATGTCACCTATATTTTACTGATTTTGTTGTTGTTATAGCGTTGTTCAAATGTCAGTGCTACTGGCGAACCAGGACTTACTCAGCAAACTAGGACTCCTTGAGTTGTCTTGTTCATTAAGCTGAGTTGATGCACTGCAAGGAGGGCAAATCAGCTTTTTAGTTTTGTTTTTATATAAACTTGTTTTTAAATTTTGCAGTTTCTCAGGTAGAGACAAAAAAGGTTAGTGGGAATGGCACGACATTTGCTATGGATTGAATCAGTATTTTTAATAAAACTGCAAGTATAAGTGTGTCTTCTTTCTGGTGTAGTGCTTCTTGAGCTTCTTATGTGGTATTGTTTCATGCAGTTTAGGAAAATGATGGCCACAAAATCTCCATATTGCAGAAGGGAGGGAAACACAGATTGTAAACAAGGAAGGGAACTAGGAAGTCCCTGGAGCTGTGTGGCTGCTTGTATATATTCCAAATTATGTTCTAGGCATCTGGTTTGTTCTTGGAGATCTCCGTCTGTGCGTGTCAGAACCGGATTTTATTGCTTTATCAATGAAGTGCCTGCAAAAGGAGGGGCTGTGTGGTTTTTAGTCCTTGGCAAGATGATCTTTGGCTGTTTTCAGTGGGCACTTTTTGCTCTTTTGAGCTTCTGGAAAGCATAAGGGGTCTTGGTAAGGCAGTTTGCTTCAAAATTAAGCTGTGTAAAATACAAGGGAAACCGACTTGTAGAAAATCTTTAGAGGAAATAGCCTGTCTTGTGACTGCAGCCTTCATTAGGCTCACTGTCAGCAAAGATAAAGCATTTGGGCTGTAGTGCTGCAGACACTGTTTTCATGCCTGTCCCATGATCTGATTGCTCTTGGAGAACCCACTAACACGTGCAGTAGTGGGAATGCTAAATTATTGCTGATATTTATTAAAGGAAACTTAAATTACTAACCTTTATTAAATGCAATAAACAGTTCTCTTGAAATTTTTAGTATGTTGCTGGTGTTAAAGCCTGAGATGCTGCACTTTAATTTGGAATTGTTAGTACTTAACACACTGCTTAAGAACAAACATTTTGAAAAGAGAAGTAAGTCTGGCTTACAAGATAGGTAGGCCCCTGGCCAGAGCTACGGGAGTTGAGTGTAATAACCTGTTTCCTCTTTTTTTCTGGAGACAAGTTTGCTTGTAGTTTTGCATGACAGTGGCATGCCTCATTGTTCACCACGGTTTGCTTTTGTCGTGTTTTGAGTCCGTTTTTTTCTCATGTGTGTTCTTTTAATACAAAGTATACAACCCTGGCCCATCAGCTATGTGTGGATCGTGACTGTTTTACAATCAATACATTCTGGAAGTCTTAAAACTTGGCAAAGGGACTTGGAGACCAAAACTACTGGCATACATTTTTTTTCTCTGGTATCTTACAGGGTGTCTTATAAATGCATTCTCTCTGTGGAACTCAGATTGCAAAGTCAATGACAGCTTTGGTATTTCACTTCATATTGCCTCTTTCTTCATCAGTCACATGAGATCTCTTTGGGCAGCAGATTTGTCTGAAATTATTTGGACATTTGTATCTTCAGAATAGATCTCCCATTGTAAATATCATTTACTGATTGCAGCTTTTTTTTTCCCCTTTTTTAAACACTGATGGAACTGTTTACACTGATTGTCTACACATGCATTAGGAAAGGCTTTTAGTGTTGGGCTCAGCACACAACCACAAAGTTCTTTGCAGTGGTAATAGATTAGTCTGAGAGCTGAAGGCCACATGAAATAATGTTTTTCCCCCCATGAAGAATGGAATAACATGAAGGTAGTATTGCAGTATTCGTCTCTGTATCAAAGCCAGCTGTGCTCCCAGCGTGTTGGTACCAGAATCTCCACAAAATTAATAGCAACAAAGATGGGGAGGGGCACATTAAGAGATGAGACCATCATCTCTGTAAAGTGCTGAAGTTTTGAACTGAAATGGTGAGCTATTGCATAATGCATAAAATATCTTGACATCCTTTTATATGGCAAATTGAATGGTATCACCAATTTGCTGCTTCACTTTGGTTTTTTAGAGGTTCAGCATCTCTAAAGCAACAATTACAAGTGAACCTACATTACTCCAATACTCGGAATTCTTCAGGCTTCTTCGAGGACAGCTGGTACATAGCAATTAAAAGGCTTGGGTTTGGGCTGTGTAATGCTCTTTCCAAAACTGTAAACAGCCCAGCATGTTGTCCTGAAATGCCCTGGAGGGAGAAAACACTTAAGGAAAAAAAGCTGCCAATTATAGAAAAATTTCTTGACTCTCCATTTTCAGAATTTTCTGTGGTGCTCTGGATCACGTTCAGGGCATCAGCTAATCTTGCAGTTGTTGGACACTTCTGGTCATCCTGATTAAACCAACCGTCCAAATCTCCCTTCCTTCCCTCAAAAACAAGTAAACAAAACAAACTCAACAAGAAGAAGAAAACAGAACAATACCATTCCCTCTTTAGGTGGTCAGCTGTTTATCAGCTGTGATAGTTGTGGGTATTTGTAATAGACACTGCTACTGAATCAGTCTACCACTCGCCTGAACAGGTTTGATCCAGTGAGCTGCAAGTTTTATTTATGCTGAGTCCCAAGAAGCATTTTCAAACCCCCTGTATTTAATTTAAACTTTGTTAGTCAGATGGCTGCTGAGTGGCTGTAAATATGGTTGGTACTTTCATGGTTTATCTGCTGATGTTATTTAATAATATGCTGTCATTGTTCAGCTTGTATTTGGGCAAAATGTTTGGAGTTGGTGGTTATCTTTACTAGGTTAGGGAAAAAATTGGCTCCTTTAACAACCTCACAAAAAAATCCTGTACAAACCAAAAACGTAAAGGAAAAAAAACCACCGAAAACCCCACAACCAACTGAAGCTGAACACATGTTCCAGTAGAAAGGTTAAAGGCTTCCTGCTAAACTGATCAAAGATAATGCCAGCGTTCACTGCATGCCAATGCTACACTGCATCTGTTTCTTCATTTGAAGGCTCTGAGTTTCTTTTTCTTTGCCTGTCTGAAGTGTTGCTGAATGTGCCACCAGCTAGTGGCACAGTTACTGCGTTCAGTCTAATTCAGACAAAGGATAAAGCTTGGCCCCCTCAAAGGGACCCGAGGTAACACTGGAGCCTCAACATCACTCAAGGAGGATACATTCAGTGTTTTCTGAAGAGATCCCAGCTCTTAAAAACGTTGAGCAGGTTGGTAGGGTACTGTGAAGGCATTAGAGCCCTGGCTGTTTCCTTTGTTTACTTTTAAAATGGGATAAAGACATGAGTAAGAAGAAGCTGAAAAATCGAGGTACAGTCCCTGAGGGGAAAACATGAAGTGCAAACACTCAGGCTCACATATGAAGTGTTTGTTACAGCCAGGTTAGTTGAATAAATTAGGACACGCATACAGAGATTTAGATAAGCTGTCTTAATGTATGTACTTGGTTTTATATAGTGGACATGACTTGGTCCTTCAATAAGGTGAATGCTAGAACTTCACTGACTGCAGTTGTAGGAGTTATCTCCCCATTTATTTTACAATACGTAAACTTGTCCATGGCATAAGGAAATTTAAAGTCATTTGTTAAACCTCTTGATTTCCTTGTTGCTATTGTACTTCAAGGAACATTAGTTCTGATAGGGACTGAAATGTTGCTAGGTTGTTAGAGCTTGTTCTTTCTCAAGAGTGGTTGTTATCCTGCTTGTAAATTACCATGATCGCAGGTTAGTTATGTGGTTTTTCCTTCACAGCTATCAAAAGACTGTTCCAAAGTTTAAATCTTTTAGAATTTCCAGCTTATTCCAGCTGCAGGACCGGTCTTCCATTGATGTCCTGTTTATATGGTTATTCTTGGGTTATTGTAGTCTCAATTCCTTGAATACACCCAAATAGAATATTCAGCTACTGTTTTCTTAATTTTACTAGATGAACAGTTTCCTTCTGTAAAGTAGACTTCTTGTTGCCTGTATTGTTCTGAGCTGTCCTTCTCCTCCATTCTGTTTACCATCTGAATCTAGTCATTTTTGAACATGGGTGCCTGGGGCTGTTTGCAGGATCCGGATCAGGATTTATTAGCATTTAGCTAAAGAAGATTTTTAATTTAGGGATTCCTGTTAATACAGGAACATTGTGCTTTTGGATGTATCAATTTTCCTTCTAGCTTTTTTGGATCTGGGCTTTTTTTAATCCATACGGTTATTTTTTAGAATTCTCCTGCAGCATGATATCTTTAGTTTTTGTGTTGCTTTCCAGTAAGGCTTTTATTTTGTAGAATAATTCCTACCTAATGTTTGGCTAACTTTCACAAATTCTCAAAAGAGGGCTTATTGTACACTGTGGAGTTCAGCTTCTCTAAAATACATGATCCCCATGCTGTTCACATTAAGCATCAGGGATATTCCAGCTAACTCGACTTTCACTGTGGAGAATTTCTTTTTTAGGAAGATGGATGCCTTTACTTGTTAATTGCTTCAGTACTCTTTATTTTACTTCCACAAATAAAAACTGGTGTGCTTTTTTAGAACTCATTTTCCCGGCTTATCTCTTTAGGCAGCTCCTCCCTATAAGCTGCAGCTGTCTTAAATCATCTGTTCAGGAGAGTTTTTTTAGGGAGAGTGGGAGGAAAGAAAATATTGCTAATGATGATTCTGAGTTCAGTCATTTAACAATTTGTCTCTTGTGCACATGAACCTTTTTTCTTCTTAATGTGTTTTTTTGCTTTTTTAAATTGCTATTTCCTTCTCTATTGAATATTGATGGTTTCGTTCAGTGTAACGTGAACTGAGTAGGGTTTGTCTTTAGATCTTCATGTTTTCAGGAGATGGCAGAGCAGTATGCACACTCTGCTGGGATCAGAAGGTAATAGCATTGCAGCACAGTTTCTTGGCTTATCTGTTCTAAGAAACTTTTCTGGAGAGCTTTTTTGTGGTGAATTCCAGTGTATGACTGCTGAAAACCTGTGTGACTTGGCTCTTATTAGAGTTGCTCAATTATTTATTTATTATATTTATTTAGGGTTTTTTTTGTAGACAGTGGATATCAAAGCTTTCCTTTGCAGCTCAAAGTGTTCCAAAAGCATTATTCTTTGCCACTGTGCATTACTTGGGTGAACTGCTGTTCTAAAAGCAATGCAGATTGAAAGATGATGTGCAGACAATGGAATAATCTTGGTGGAGCTGTCCCATACATCATTGTTTTCATATTTTGTAAGCTGTTTATGGAGTTGGAAATAATTTGGACTTGAGGTCTATCAATCATGTGACCTTTGCAGTTTGATCTGTTATTGAAATTTGAGTAGTTCCTCGGAGAGTCCTCTGTCATATTGTCAATTTGGTAATACTGTTCCTCTAGCTTTCAGACACCCTTCCCAGACAGGACCTAAACCTTCAAGGTGTAAAGACTGTGTCTTCATGAATCTTTTTTCCTTGATTATATACAGCAAGAGATCAAGGGAAGGGAAAGAATTTGAAGGCCAATTTTTAATTCTCGATATGTGTAGTGTGCCTAGAGCACATGTATAAGGGAAGAGCTGGATGCTTTCAAAGTAATTTTTGGCTGCAGAAATATCCAAGTACGGCATTGATAATGAAAGCAGGTAGCAAAAGCTGCATAAGAAGAAAGATTTGTCTCTCAAATCTGGTATTTTTGGGATTTAAAGCTTTTACTTCATCTGGGTGATCAAAGTAAAAGCTGCCTTCCTTATCAGTTTCTTATCTTTTCAGGTTTCCATGAAGATAAACAACTGAAATGTGGATAGCTCATTTGTAGCTTGGTGGTGGTTGTCATCTGGAGCCTGCTGGTGTTTCCTCTCAGTAGTGGGCGTGGTGTTGGCAGCTGAGAGCCATGAAGGTTGTCCCAGAGAAGAATGCTGTCCGCATCCTGTGGGGTAGGGAACGGGGTACCCAAGCCTTGGGTGCTCAGCGGCTTCTGCAGGAGCTGGTGGAGGATAAAACTCGATGGATGAAATGGGAGGGCAAGGTAAGATTGTGGGATAGAGCTGCATAGCTTGATCCTGGGGTGGGGGAAGGGAGGCAGGGATTTGAAATAAATTGTCTTGTGATTATACCTTTGATGTGTGACACTTGATATGCTCTCTGGCTCTGTTCAGTTCCTGCAGTGATGTGATACTAGATATGTTCCTGCAGCGGGTTCCCCTTGTTGTCTGTGTGGCTTACAGTTAAAGTATGATCATATGACTCTTGCAACACTTCCTGCTTTGTTGGCTTTTTCAGAAAGTTGAGTTACCAGACAGTCCACGCTCCACCTTCTTGCTGGCGTTTAGTCCAGACAGGTAATTAACTCCTAGTTCGTTCCCTGTTTCAGCAGTCTCCCTACACTTACAAAAGTGATGGAGGCTTGTGCCCATTGAGTTGTCCCGTCCTGAGCAGCTGAATGAAACTTCTGGTTCCTGACACGCATGGATGGAATGTGTGCACCTTCCTAATCTCACAGCTTCGAGCGTAGTTGGTGTTTGATTTCTGAGGTACCCAGGTGATACAAAGTTCTAAGGAAAAAGGATCTGTGCAGGCACCGTGGGATTTCATAAGAAACTAAAGGGAGTAAAGGATGTTTTAATACAACATGTCCAAATGATGTGACACATTCACTGGGATATCTAGGAATAAAGAACAGAGCAGAATGCTGTGTATATTGAAAGCAGAAATGGAGGTGGGATCTCTCATAGTATCACTTGATTTGCCAGTGGTTGAGACGGTGTGGAGAATTGGGAATATTTATTTGCCCCAGACTGTCACTCAGGAGTGCCTTCTGAGCTGCATGTGCACTCTGACGTTCTAGGTCAAGTTTGTGCTTGCAGATTCAGATGAGCTCATGTTTGCATGAGGACCCTGAAATCTGGCTACAAAAAGCTTTGTGACCATTGGTGAAACAGTAGCCTCTTACCCTGTGAGCTCTGTGTGGGAGAGCTGCTTGGTTAGGTGTGAACAGACCCTGTTGAGATGAAGCTAACCATGGTCTAATTTTGTTGTATTCTTCTCATGCTAATGTTTGTCATACCTTCTGCATTCCCAGGACCCTAATGGCTTCCACACATGTAAACCACAACATCTACATCACAGAGGTGAAAACGGGCAAGTGTGTTCATTCCTTGGTTGGACATCGCCGCACTCCCTGGTGTGTCACCTTCCATCCCACCATCCCAGGCCTCATTGCTTCAGGATGCCTAGATGGGGAGGTTAGAATTTGGGATTTACATGTAAGTCTTTCCTGAAACATATGTTCCTTTGATATTTGGTGGGTGGTGACTTTTTTGGCTGAGTTAGTTTTCCAAATGTTACCTGGTAAGAGAGCTGTTTGGAAGCTTTTCTGGGACCTGTGTCTAAAAGCGTAGAACAGACTATAGCCATCCTCTTCTCTCTAGGGAGGAGGTGACAGATTCTTCATTCAGTCCTGCCAGGTAGATCATGCTTCTTAACAGCACCTGTTTCATTGATTGCAGTGGTACAGGTAATGCTGGAGAACTTTGTGCAAGGTGCCTGTTTAGCCTTTGTGAGAGACACGCTGTTTGTTATTTCACTGAACATATTTGAACTGTTCATTAGAGAAGCTGCTGCTCTACCTGTTTTGGTAAATGGCATAGAGACAAAACACGTGGGCTTGTCCGGTTTTTTTGAAATGAAGCACTTTTACAGGCTGCTTGAGGCACACTTACCTACAAAAAATATGTCTGTGGTCATTGTTGCCAGTAGTATTACATTTTAGACCTGGCACATGACCTTGTATGGAAGAGCTGTTGTTGCCAAGACAGCACCTCACTTGCAATGCTCTAGGCAGGCTGAGAGGCATGGCAAGTACATGGAAACTTAATGATAGCAAACTTTGTGATAAACTGCTTGTGGTTCTTGACTCACTCCAGGGTGGAAGCGAGAGTTGGTTCACAGATAGCAACAATGCCATTGCATCACTTGCTTTTCATCCTACGGCTCAGCTCCTGCTGATTGCCACTGCCAATGAGATCCATTTCTGGGACTGGAGTCGTCGGGAGCCTTTTGCAGTGGTGAAAACGGCCAGTGAAATGGAGCGGGTCAGGTGAGCTCCTGCTTCTGGGTGAAGAGAACACTTGTATGAGAAGAATGGTCAGATTTGGAAAGTGTGTGTGAGGTTCCTCTGGGATGCTGCACTCTCTGCACTCGGGCAGTGCAGAGAAGTGTTGCTTGCAGCTCCTTAACTCAGCTGGTAGAAAACCTGTTCTGTGGGCAGAAAAAAAAAGCAATTGAAAGTAGTAGATCAGCTTGGTTGTTCATATTTGTAATAGGCATGTGTCCATTTAATGTCCAGAATCTACTTCATGTTGATTTGTAAACTTAGTAATTGAACTTGTCATCCGTAAGGATGAGAAAACCCAGCAATTGCTGGAACAGAATGCTGAGCTATTACTTTGGCACACTGGTAGAGGAAACTGGATTGCTGGAAACCTGCTGCCTGCTTTTGAGCAATTTAAAATAAGACAACGATGTGACATCAAGGCAAGTTAATCTCTCCCTTTGTACCAATTCCATTTTGTAATATAAACATGTATTCCTTTAAATTTTCTGGCTATTTCAATTTATACAGCAGTACTTACTTCCAGCTTTTAACTTTGGTGTAGTGTTGCTGTGGACTATAAAATAACTGCAGTCTTCAGCTAGATAGGTACATTTTGTTCTTCTTAGTGCATAAACTTTTTGACATCCTTCATAAAAAGAGGATGATAATGTAGTAATGTTCTTATTGCAAACATGTCGTGTGGGGTTTTCTTCCCTGCTGTGTTCAGCTTCCTGTGTCAGTGTGGAGTGTGAACTGATGATTGATATTCTGGCACTGCTTTTGTTTTAGGCTGGTACGGTTTGATCCCTTGGGACACTACTTGCTCACAGCGATAGTTAACCCTTCTAACCAGCAGGTAAGGGGAGTGTCAGGACTTGTATTGACTGCCTAATTGCAGGGTGCTCTATGTGCTTTAACCCTAGTCTGTTTCTAAGCAGATTGTGTTTTTCTGAAAACCTGAAGTCTTCTTAAACTGAGTTCTGTCTCACCTTGATTGGTCACATGAAATGTTCTTGTATTATGTGCATGGCTAATAAAGTGCTTTCCAAAGTGTGTTTGTTTTGCCCTCTCTGTCTGACTAATGGTGGGACGGAGGTCTCAGTGGTCCTGTTCTTTTAGTTCTCTTGTGATGTTCTTTTGGATTTGAAGCTGAGGTATTAACAATTCTTCCCTCAGCTTCTGACCCTCAGACACTGATACTTCTGTTTGTGAACAATGTATTGTGAAAGCTCACTGGGCTGTAGGAAGAGGTTGTCTACATCCATAGAATGAATTTAGAAATCATCTCAACTGGTTTCCTCCAAGTCAAGGCCTTTAGGAAGGGGCTTATCACATCCTTTCATCTGTATGGGCTGGTAGCTGACTTTCTGCTGTTTATTTGGAAGTCCAGGATTTTGCCTTGAGGTGACTGAAATTTGACTGTTTCCTTCTGCAGAGCGATGAGGAAGTGGAAATCTCCGTGGACAGCACAGAGATGCCTCATTATCGTCAGCGCGCTATCCTTCCGTCTCAGCCTGTGAGGCGCACACCCCTCCTCCACAACTTCCTGCATATGTTGTCCTCCCGCTCCTCTGGCATACAGGTGGGAGAGCAAAACAGTGTTCAAGACTCTGCTACCCCATCCCCTCCACCGCCTCCACCACCACCACCTCCGCCTCCAGCCAGTGAGAACACAAGGGCATCTGTCTATAACAGGCTCCGGGAGCGAGTCAGCTATCCCACAGCAGAGTGCTGCCAGCACCTGGGGATGTTGTGCCTTTGCAGCCGATGCTCTAGTGCAAGACTTCCTTCTTCTCTCTTCCCACACCAGGAAAACGCACCCTCCACGTCTTCTGGGGCCACTGGCACTTCCTTCTCCTCTGTGCAGACAGAGCCTTACCAACCCCCAGAGCAGGCATCCGTAGCGCAGGAGGAGCAGGGGATACTTAACAGGCCCTCTGCTTTCAGCACAGTTCAGAGCAGCACTGCTGGCAACACCCTGCGCAACCTTAGCCTGGGCCCCACACGGCGGTCCCTCAGCGGGTCCTTGGCAGGCCACCAGTCCCGGTACCAACAGTCCGCGAGAGAGATGGCTTCAGGCTTGGGTGGGTCTGACTGGTCCAGGACAGTGCTGAACATGAGCTCTCGGTCCGAGCTGGAAGCCATGCCTCCCCCTAGGACCAGTGCCTCCTCCGTGAGCTTGCTGTCCGTGCTCAGACAGCAGGAGGGAGGTTCCCAGGCATCGGTCTATACCTCTGCAACAGAAGGGAGGGGCTTTCTGGCCCCGGGGGCTGAGGTGAACAGTGGTAGTAGCACTGGCCCGAGCAATCCGGCCAGCATTCGTAATGAGCTCCAGTGTGATTTGAGGCGATTCTTCCTGGAATATGACCGGCTTCAGGAGTTAGATCAGGGGATTGGTGGGGAGCCCAGCCAGTCGCAACAGGCTCAAGAAATGCTCAACAACAACATTGAGCCTGATCGACCGGGTCCCTCCCATCAGCAGACT
Organism: Oxylabes madagascariensis; assembly: GCA_013400675.1. Classification (NCBI taxonomy): domain Eukaryota; kingdom Metazoa; phylum Chordata; class Aves; order Passeriformes; family Timaliidae; genus Oxylabes; species Oxylabes madagascariensis. Next base: position 15,068 of record VYZR01010627.1, on the reverse strand, counting down.
CCACAAAGCAGTGAAAACAATTCCAATTTGTCCCGGGGTCACCTGAACCGCTGTCGTGCTTGTCATAACCTGCTGACCTTTAACAATGACACGCTGCGCTGGGAAAGAAGCACGCCTAGCTACACACCAGGGCAGGTCCAAAGCACATTTGAGGGTGTGCCTCCAAATACCAGCCAGGTGCAGCCTGCAGAGAGAACCGAGGGCAGAGCTCCTGCCTCTAGCAGACTGCAGCTGGGCAGCTCTTCCACCCCGCAGGAGGAGAGGACCGTGGGAGTGGTCTTTAACCAGGAGACGGGGCACTGGGAAAGAGTTTACAGCCAGTCGGCTTCAAGCAGACCTGGGAATGTATCACAGGAGGCCTTAAACCAGGAAATGCCTGAGGAAAGCTCAGAGGAGGATTCACTCAGGAGGTAAGATACATGCTTGCCCTTCCTCCTCTATTTTTTCTTAAACCTTTCCAATCTAGTCTGAGGTTTTTCAATATTTTCAGAGTTAAAAACCTTTTCTCATATGGCTGTGTGCTATTCATGTAGATGAAAATAGAGATGTTGGTGTTAATGTGTTTATAGCTGCTATTGTCATGCTGCTGATTGGTTCTGAAGATGGTAAGGGCAGAGACTGGACCTCTCAATGGTAGTACAGACAGGCAAAAGGATGGGCTCTTGAAGCAGATCTCTGGGGTGAACTTTGCTCCTGGTATTTCTGAGACCCTGCAGAAGAGTGGAAACTCGGGATGCGTTTATGCTGTCCTTTGTGCCCCTTATCAGGTACCCTATCATCACAGGCTATGCAAGGAGAATCTGCCCAGGGTTGGCATGGAAAACTGGGCATGAGTAAGTTGTTAAGTGAAAAGGTTTAACAGTAATTTTCTTCGTGTTGCCCAGAGGGGGAAAAAAGTCAAAGCTCTGTGTCAGTGGTTTGGGTATATGCAGTTGGTTTGCCCCTGATAAGAGAGGTAAGTTTTGAAAGTGGCTCCTGTTGACCTGAGCTGGTTGGGGGCATACCGATTGCTGAAAATTTTAGGCTTTGCTGTCTTCTTTTTTAAGAAGGTGATTCCTTTTCTTTGGAAGGATATTTTTCCTCTTCCTCAGATATGCTACAAGAAAACAGATAAGCTAAATACAACTTGGATCAGGAAAGACCTGTCCTTTGTGTGAAAGTGTCTTCACTGGCTTTTGTGGAGGATAGAGCTACACTGGTACTTTGGATAGGGTTTCCATACTGGGTTTCAGTTTCACATCTTCTCTGTGAAGTGGTTTATGCTCTCACCAGAGGAAGGGTTCAGTCTTGCTGTTTCTCTGAAACAGATGCTTTGAGCTGTAGAGAAGCAAAATTTCCAGGTTGGATGCAGATGTAACTAACTAAGAAGGCTTTGTACACAGGAGTGCCTCAGGAAAGGGAATTCTTTCCTCTGTCCTGCAAATAAGCTGATTATGCTGAGGCTGGAACAGTGACTGCCTTTCTTGTTGCTGTAGTTGCATAGCAAATAAGTGGTGGTGGTCATAAAATTATTCATCTGTTTCTAAATCCTTGCCCCAGTTTTTTTTGGGTTTTTTTTTTAATAACCTGCCATAATGAGAGTCTCAAGCCAATTACATGGGAGCTGCTTCTTGGGCCTGAACTTACCTACTGTTAATTTAAGTCAGGTATCCTCTTGTCCCCTATTAAAGGGCATAAAAGTAAGAAGGAGCTGACAAATTTAGCTTTAAAATGGCACTTGAGTAGTCTTGCGTTATCTTTCTTTTGAAATAGTGGTACAGGCTTATGTCATCTCCACTGTGTCTCGTTTTCTGGGATGAGTCACTGGGGTGTCAGAAATAACGGGGCAAATAACCTTCTTATTGATCAGGCAGTTGGCACGTATTTGGACAGTGAGATGTAGTGGGATATGTAGATATGATCTTTTCTGTGGTAACTGTATAATTTAAAAGGCATATAATTCAATTCACCCCAGCCTGCAGGAGTCTAACAATGAGAGTCCTATGACTAAATCTCTGGGTCACTTTGCCTGTCATCCATGGTGGTTGCTGCTGCCTGCTCCAGTAGCTGTAGAATTTATGAAGGGTTACTTGCCTACCTGGTCACCTGAGCAGACAGGTGCTTTTTGCTGGGACTTCTGATTTGGAGTGGGTAGTTTGATGCATGAGCTTAATTTCAGAGGAATTCCTGTAAGGTGAAACCTTTCTGGCAGAGGTTGTTGAGAATCTCCTAGGGACTCTTGTTTTCTCAGTCTCCTGCTTCTGTTATCCAGCCTTTCTAAAGAGCAGGCACAGCAGGAGTTTTCTGCTTCCCTTCTGACTGAAGTTAAGGTTTTCTGTAGAGTTCTGAGGTAAGAAGCTGGAAGCAGTGGGCCGTCTGGTATTAAATGCTCGTGGCAATTCCCTTGAAGTAAAATTTCATTTCCTTTCTTGTTAAACTCATCAGGTGGGCTTGAGGCTTCATGAAATCTTTTTCTTAAAAGGAACCCTGCATGCAGGATAGATCTATCCTGCCGGTGTAATTTTCTGCCATTCTCAAATTAGCTGTTCATATTTTTCTTTATAGAACTTGGGAGATGAGATTAGCTCAGTTGGGTTAGAGCATGGTGCTGATAGCACCAAGGTTGTGGGTTCAATCCCCATATGGGCTGTGTACTTAACAGTTGGGTTTGATAATCCTTGTGGGTCCTTTCAACTCAGAATATCCTGTGAGTCTATTAACAAGTCAGCAAGTGCTCACTTACCTAAATTTTACATAGAGTGAACATCTCACCCTAAGCCTTCATGTCTCCCAGACCTAGGGCGTGCTTTCACAGTGGGGAGTGCTAGACCCACTTCTGCACAGTAGAGTCGAACATGTCTGTTAACCTTTGAAGCTACAGAAGCATGCAAAGATGGCGTCTGAGGGTCCTGAGGTATAAGCTATGTAATGCTGAAAGTGCTGATGAAATAACAAGGGGGAGGATAAGCCTTCAAACCTGAGTGTACACGCGGTAACTGCATAAACACTTCCAATCAATTTACATTGATTGTGTATCAGTTACATCATAGCCACAGATGTACACAATTTACATTGATTTTGTGCCTATCAGCCTCTGATTAATTCTTAGTGCTGGAATCCAAAATGTGCTCATAACCTGTTTTATAATTCTGTTCTTCTTTGTCTCTCCATTAGATGTCCTCATTGGGCAATTGAGCTCTATATTCTAAGGTCAGCTGAAAATTGTAAGGTAAAAATCGTATCTGGAAACTGTGTACATTCTCATTCCCTGTCCATGGGCAGGATTCATTCCTTCCTAGTTGAGAAGTAGCTTTCTGGGCAAACATTGCCATTGAGGGTCAATTAAGTTAATAGGGTAGTTTAGTGAAGGCTGTTCTTTGAATTCTGTTGATGCAACTATGTCAGCTGGATAAGGAGAGAATTCTGCTCTTTCTGATGGTCCTAGGCTAATTAACCTGGACTAACCACAAAGGTATGCAATGACACTATTCCTAACTAACGCTCTGGCACTTCTGTTAGGAGAAGCATGTCCCTGGGAGCCTCAGCAATACAAGGAGTCCCGTCACATTCAGCTTGGCCTGAAAGCAGTGTGGCATTGAGCTGCGGGCTTCTTGAAGTTGTGCTGGTGAGGCATGAATTTGGGGAAAGTTTATGGTCTACGCTAAGCAAAAGTTCATGAGACTGAGCTTCAGCTTTTCTGAGGTTCTCCAGGCTGGTCTCATTAATTCAAATGTCGGGGGATTTCCCCGGCAGATGTTTTTGCTTCACTTTTAACATCAAAGTGAAAAGAAACTCAGAAATCTCTGAAGTTGCCATGTGAAATGTGCTGCATAAAATTGGTCATAGAAGCTGTTGGAAAGATGTGTATGAAAGAAGGATAACTGAGCAACAGATGGTAGCTGGTTTAATTTTTTTTACAACTACCCATTAATTGAAAAATGGGTTGAGGAGGTATAGTATTAATACTGTAATCTCAGTGAGGGAAAAGATCCTCTAAGTACTTAAAGCCATTTAAGTGGCCAATGTGTGTACTTAAAGCCTGTGTGGCCAATTCAGGTTGATAACGTAAAGTTGAACAAGATGAAAGAGGATTCTTCTAGTCAGCTGCTTGTTTGAGAGGAGCTGGTGCCACCTTCTTAAGACAGTGATACACAGAATCTAGCAGTGATCTCTACTGAAATATGTATCAATTCAGCACTTAATGCTAGTTACAGTGCACTGCTGACTAATAAAACGAATCCAGATTTTCTCCTTGGCTGTTTTAGTATGACACAAGTGACATCTACAGAATTGGTGTGGGGTTTTTAGAAAAAAACAAAAAGGAAAATAATTAGGTTATAAATTTATTTTTGTTTCTGAGTTCTGGCATGGCACCCCTGGCCACAGTATTTCTGGAGTGGAAGCAAGGAGCAAGTAGTAATGTGTGTCCCTGCTAACATATTTCAAACCTAATTCAGTGAAACAATTCATATAGATGGGGAAAAGAAGGAAGAGGAAAATTGTCCTATAGGTTTAGCTACTTGTAATACATGAGGGGGACAATTTTTATATGGTTTAACTGTTTATTTTGTCTAGGGATTTGAGTACATTACTGCAAGTGAAAGGTATGTTCTGTTCTATTGCCAGGCAGGTTTGCATGAAACTTACATTTCACAAGAAAATGCTTATTATCCGTATTCTTCCATGAAGAAGCTTTGTCTGGCAATTATGTTAAACTTCTATAACCACTCCACTGCACTCATTCCAGAGGTCAAATTCTGTAGGTTGTCGTATGAGTACCTTTGTGCCTGCATTTTATGAATGCATAATGTTTCCACCTTGCCTCACCTATTTAGTTTGACTGACAAGATACATTATTGAAGTTACCTGACAATCTGAGAAGTCTTTTGAACCATCCTGGGTGACACTTGTCACGCATACGGGCAGAAAGGAGTGAGCATGTGTGAAGTGGGGAAATTCCTGTCTGGGGACCCTTGTATAAACTCCTTTGTTTTGTTTGTGAGTGTATGAAAGGCAGAGTCCACTGTGCTGTGCAAATATTTGACTTGCTGAAGTTGGCACGGCTTACCAAAGGCTTTGCTGTGTTTTAGTCTGTTGGATGCACCGTGCACAAGTGACATGTGAAACCATCTTCCCTGGAACCATGTAACAGGGTCTAGGGACAAATCTGTGTTTTTCATTTTGTCAGCTCTCGTTTGAGAACTCTGGTCCCTCCTGCCTTTTCTTGCTATGTGATGTGAACCCGGTCACTTGTAGTACAGTGACTCCAGCTCATTTCGTTTCTCTTCAGTGTTGATACCCTTTCTGGCCGCACACAGCTCTCCTTACAGCAGCTATGAAGAGAAACACCTAGTCTGTTCCCCTTTGAATCTCTCAGACCTTATTTCCATATTGCTTTGCTGCCACAAGGGGGTAATGTTGCTTCTGCTCCTTTCTGTCTCCTTTTCGAGCCTGAAAGTTTCCCGTTCTTGTAGGAAGGGTAGCTTGAGGACCCTCCCCACTGCGGAACGGCAGCTTATCTCTGTAGTTACCATACAATTGCAAGTTCTCAGTGTTTGGAGAAAGGCGTGAATGCGGGGATCCAGACGGGAAATGGCTGTGATACAGAATGCAAGCAAGGGAGGAGCTTATCCTTTTGGCTTTTGTGTAAGGGTTTGAGAGAGATAGGTGTGGATCTGAGGTGAGATAGGTATTTTGTCTTTCTGATATGTAAATGCTCATGAGTTAGAGCTCTAAAAGACCTGGGCAACCTTGTAGAATTCGTCTGGACTTCTTGCTTATTGTCTACCAAGCCTGGAGCAAACCTTTCTTTATAGTCTTCCTTCTCAAAGGTTTTGTTTTCATTTTAATGGTTGTTCACCCCCTCGGACAACTTTCATAATATGGAGCTTGTTTTCTGGAGGATTGCTTGGCGGATGTTGGTTGGAGTCTGGGCAGTCACTTTTTCCCCCGGGGCTGTTTTTATTCCCTTCAAGTATGCCTTGAGCTATTACCTAAATTTTGGAGCTTTTCCATAAGAAGGCAAAGAATATGTTTGGGGTTTTTTTGTGTGGCTTTTTTTTTTTTTTTTTTTTTTTTTACTAGTGCAGATAGGTATGGTTTGCTCAAGACCTTGAAGTAATGCCTCTTCCTGCTCTAAGTTGTAGATACAGTGCTGACTTGTGATCGAATTGGGACCAGTCTGTGGTTAAAGTAGATTGCCGGGGTAGGAGCAACCTCATTCCTGCCCAGCAGTGATCAGTTCTGTATATGAAATGGAAAAGAAGACAGTCACTTTTGTAGCTTTTGTTCCTGAGTTCATGCCAGCAGAGCCTGAGCTTCTTACGTGCACCTCTGGTTTTTGATGTCAATGACCAAGGCTGATTGGATCTATGTAACTTTCTCACTGTGGAAAGCACTGAATGAAAGGGTGAATGTCACTCATGTGCTTGCTTTAAAAATTAAGCAACCAGAACACTTCCTTGTCCCCTGCCATGGATACAGACTTGCCTAGGAAGACACAGTTCTGTGACTGACATTTACCATCAAAATCAAAGAGGAGGGTAGTGCTACTCACTTTACTTTTTGGGGGAGAGGAACTAAAGCAGGAGGGAATTACCTTATGTAAAGCTACAAATGTGTTTTATGGTGGAGACAGAACACATACCTAGTGTATTCTGCCTTTTGTTCCATCCCTTATTTCTCAAAATCCTTGTTGCTGTTTGTTTTCTTAATTGCTTACAGCAGTTGTGGCTTGCTTATCCAAGTATTTAATATATATTGTGGCACAGAGAGAGGGAGGCTTGAGCAGAAGAAGGGCACACCTGAGCTGTGGAGAAGAGGCTCGCTGCTCAGACTGCACCTCGGTGGGAATGTGGCCTGTGCTACATCTAAATAGACCTACCCAATATAATTTTCCTGAGTCTTTCCTCAGACCCATTACTTGTGGAAACCTTGCTAGCCTTGTGTCCTGGCATTTGTAGTTTGAGCTCAGTATTTTGTTTAAAGTTACGGTGTGTAGACCTTATCAGTGCTGTGGAAAGAAGGGTTTTTCTGATAAGCCTTGTAGCCTCCATGTGCACTGTGATAGTTTTGGAAGAGTTTATGCTGTGCTGTTACCAGGCTTGGTAAGAAATAATTCCAAAGATGCTTTGTTGCAATTCTTGAAANTTTGTGGAGTTTTTTCCAGACCAAGCCTGCTGTCTCTGTGTGGGCAGGAAAGACTGTTTTACTGAAGTCCTGGAAGTTTGACTCTTTGGTATGCTGCTAGTTATGTGGAAGAACAAGCGAAAAAAGTGCCTGTTTACTTGCACGAATATTCCTTCCCCTGCCTTTGCTAGTTTGCTGATTTAAGAATAATGTAAGGTTGCTAGAGCCCTATTCTTCTTCACTGAGAGTTAGTGGGCGAGAGGAATGATGCCTTGTGCTTTCCCTTCTTGCAGTAACTAGTAGAAGTCACTCCCTGCTGCCGAGTTTCCCCCAGTGCTTTGGAAAGCTGGACATGTACCTTCATGGTACATGAAGCTTTGGAAAGCTGGACATGCAGCCTTTGCCAAACTTGCAGAAAGGTGTAAGCTGCTCTTTCTTTTTCTTGGCCTGAATTTAAATATACAGCAATGACTGTAGCAGACTAAAAGAAGTTGTTTTCCCCATGTTCCTCTTGTAGCAGCTTGACTTGCAAACTAGGAAGAAATAACTCCTCAAATACCTTCACAGTATTTTCCCGTTTGAACCACTGCCCTTCTTCCACCCCTCTTCTAAGTCCAGGCCTAGCAATGAGGAGCTCACCTATAAAAGAAATGGGTAAAGTTTGTTCCTCTGCAATCTCCAGGCAATAGAAACTTCTTTCCCTACAAGTGTCTTTTCTGTGGGAACTGTTCTGGAGTTTCAACTGCTGCAGTGTGGTAGCAAGGAAGCTTACTGAATTTGAATTAAAGCGATGTTTTAGTGAGAATGCAAGAGATATATGCTTCCAAACTGGCTTTCATTTTTGCTTCTGTTGAGATCTAGAGTTGGGTGGGTTTTTTGGTGGTGGTTTTGTGTGTGTATGGGGTTTTTTTATTGGGTTGTGGGGGGTTTTTTGGTTGTTGTTTGGGTGGGTGTTTGTTGTTGTTGTTTTGGGCAGGTTTTTTTGTGGGGTTGTTTGTTTTTTGGAGGAATGCATATATGAGGTGACTGTAGACCAAAGATCTTGAATAAACACAAGTTGCTCAGAAGTTTAAAGACAGCTGACTTCAAACAGATAGCTATCTGAGGATACCATAAAACATATCAGTTCTCAACTTTCCTACAGGGAGGGAAGAAGTGTGAATAGCTTCCCTCTCTTGAAAGCCATCCTTTGTTAGGATATCTGTCTCCTCTGCTGTCTGCACATACTTTCCCTGCAGCCGCCTGATCCAGCTGCTGCAGGGTGTGCAGCATGTCCAGACAAGCTCACTTGACCGGGTACAGTTGCTCCTGTTTCTGTTTTTTTACCTATGTGCCTTGAGTAAATGTATTCTGTCTAGGGGATGATGCTCAGCTTACGATTAATGGAGGTCTGTGACATGCTTAAACTATCTAGCTGTGATTTTTAGAGCTTATAGTCTGGCTTCAGGTAAGTCACATTAAAACAGTGTCTAAGTTTCAATTTGGTTTTGGTTTTTGCCAAGAAACAAGTTTTGGGCAGGCTCTCAGACCTTCTGTTTCAGGCCTCCTTGCTCATCTAAAAGTTCTCTGTAGCTTTCTTCACTGTGGGGAAGAGCTGGAGATGTTGGCAGTGTAGTGTGCCTTTTTATTGTAATGCAACCCTGTAATTTTTAGACATGCATTCAATTTACATATACTTTGTGTGTGCACTCACTCTTCAAGCTCTTTAGAAATGCTCGCAGCGGGTTGTGTCTGGGGACAAAGTGCCCTTATCCAATTATTTGTTCCTTATTACAGAATCTGGGCTGGAGGTCTTGCAGTAGGGCAGCATTCATCTGATCTATGGGCCTGGAGCAAGAGGAGAGAGGGAGACCTGTGATCTGACTCAGTAATACAACTATAACCAAAATACTAATGACTCTAGATTTCTCCAGTTGAGCTGTTCTGGTCTGTTGAATAGCTAACATGCATTTTAAACATTTTCC
>VYZR01010617.1:66423-82674 GCA_013400675.1 Oxylabes madagascariensis | reverse complement strand
TTTTTTATTTTTTTCTTTTTTTCAGGCAATAAATACTCGCTGTATGTGGCAAAGCATCTGGAGCCACTTGTTAGTCCAGCACACAAGGGATGCAGAGCAGTCAGCACAGCCACTGTCTAATTTTTGAAGCTGGAATTTATTTATTTATGTCAGCTGGTCAAGCTGCATCCTTTCCTGTACTGTGACTGTAAAAGTAACTTTTACAGCCGTGCTGCATGATTTTTAAAAGCAGTAATGGCCCATCAGTGAGGCAAGCAGCACCTCCAGAAAGGAGAAAGGGCTTTGCAGGTGGATGGGTTTGCACAGCAGAGCAGAGAACAGCCCTGAGATTGAGCACAGCTCCTGCTGAAGCCATTGACATCTCCTTGGCGTGGAGCTGAAGCAGAGGGGCTGATTGCCAGGCAGCCTGCAGAGCAGCTCAGCAGCAGAGATCTGGCAGAGCCTGGGAGAACAACCATTCAAACCCCACTTTTGTTGCCTAGAGATGTGGGAATACAAAAGGCAACATGAGCGCTGGACCATAAAAAATACAGCCTGGTGTTGTCCAGGTTTGATCTCATCTTTTAATTAGACAATGACAAAAGCTTGTTTTCCAAGACTTTACACCTTAGAAAACAAAAACCTTGATAAGAAGTGCCAGCAATGTGTCAGCTGAGGAAGGCAGCAAAGACCTGTTGAAGGGAGGGGAGCTTGGTGTGGTGTGGTCACTGCTGACTCGAGTTAAAGCCATATCAAAATGTTCCCAGACTTTGGTGTGCAATTATTTCGAAGGGGAATAGGTTTGCATAAATATTTCCAAGACTGAAGTGGATGGTCAGCACTGTTTGCAAACACTAACACTTCTGGCACCATGAAACTGTCTTGGCTGGGCCTCATGTGCTGAAGTGCAGCTGGTAGCACTAAAGTCGACTTTTGAAGAGATCCCCGCGTCTTCAAATGGAAAAGGGAATTACTGAGTCCCTGTTCAGCTCAGGCACTGCAAGAACAGCAACCAGGCTCTCTCTGAGACAGGAGTTTGACTTTTAAAGAAGACAGGACAGGAGGTTTCTGTCACGTTTCTCTCCCTGCCAGCAGATTGCTCCTGTCAGCCCTGACAAAGGGGAAACTTTGAGGCACAGAGGGCTCAGCTCTGCACAGGAGAGCACAAAGAAGCTGAAAATGTTCTGCAGATACAGCAAATGACTCTTCAATGTTAATTTATATTTGCTAAGTTGTGACTCTTAAGAGTCTTGAAGATGGTGAAGATGCAGATGGGCAAATGCAGATATTTTAATGCTAAAAACTATGACAATCTTATAATTAGAACAATCTCATCTTGTACGTGCCAAAGTTTGACACAGTACATTAGCTGAAAGTTAAATTACAACAAAGTACAGCTGAAAAGTTCAGAAGAGTAAAACTTCTCAAAAAAACCCACTTAAAATTATTTAATTCACTGCCACACATTTGTTCTCCAGTAGCTGGATTCACATTTTGATTTCTGGGAGGGAAATTTTCATTCCCTGTTCGAAGCAGTTTTTGAAAGAAGGAAAAAGGTCACTTTGAAAACTGTTGACGTCTGCAAACGGGGGAAAACTCCTGATTGATGTTTGTTTGTACCATGTGTGATGGGAACTGAAATATTAAGTAAAGGGTGTGGGGAGGGCATCAGGAATCCTGTATTAGAGAAGGTCAGGTTCTATTTTCGAGCGTCTTAATTTTTCAGGACTCTGGCTTTCTCTCACATTTAATAGTTATGGCATTTACTGTGTAAATTCCTAACTCAAATATATCAGCAGAAAGATGACCTTGCCAGATTGCAGAAATATGCTAAATATTAAATCCCTTAAGGCTTAGGCTTCATTCACACATGCAAAGAAGTTTCAAGAAATGGTTATGAAATACAAATACGCATCACAGCTACACTGAACTTACATAATATCTCAGACAAGGAAGTTAAGTTCTAATAACGGTCTTTTAGATACCACTGCCACAGGAAAATTCAGGAAAAAAGGTCATCTTGGGAAAGATACTCCACCAGATCCCCTATTTTTCATCCAAGAAAGGCAGAAGCTCTCTTTGTTCCCCTAAAACTTGAGCTGAATCAAAATACCAAATCAAAATGCTTTTATCTCCCAGAATTCTTGAAGTGCCCAAATGGGCAATATCTGGAGCTAAACACAACAACTGGATGCCCTGGTCAAAACTCTCATACCTTCATATCTCAGAGCTGGTATCATCTTTGACTGATTGATTGTCCAGAAAAAAAGAGCTTAAAATAACCTGTGCTTTGACTGACAGTTCAGTTAATGAGCTTAACTAGATAATCCTGCCAGGTCTGAAGTTAAATACCACAGCTAAAGAAAGGTATTAGCCTTGGTTTTCTCCTCACTCGGACTTTACCAAATGCACAGTTCTGAGACAAAAGACAAGGGGCACAGCCCAGTGCCCAGAAAAAATCCCTTCAAAAATCCCAGAAAAAATACTTCAATTGTTTTGTTAATGAAGAAAAAAGGCAACTTCCATGAACATCTCAACAAAGTTTTAAGAGGTGGCTTCTCATTTTTTTCTAGGAGAAATTATCTGACTCTTGAACCTACTCTAGTAAACAAACAAACAAACAAAAAAATTACAAAACCCTACAAACAACAGTGAAAAAAAAAGAGAGATAAAGAACTTTTAACCTCAGAGGCTGCAGCTTGCTTCTTATTTTAGCAGCTCTTGCCAAGGTAAGGTAGCAGAAGTGCAGTGCACTTTTCTAAAACTTCAGCTGAATCCAGAATCTCTCATGTTGCACTAAGTGGGAGAATAACACAATTATTCTGCTGAGTAGGGTATTTAGAAAGAAATCTCTCTTCGATCAATTAACTTGGTTGACTGTATGTAGGCGAGAAACGGATTTCTCCGAAATATTTGGCCTTACTTAATCAGAGAAGTGATCAGGCTGTGTCAGTGTCAGGCTGTAGCAATGAGCTCTTTTTCTTTCTTTTCAGGTTANTGCAGTGCACTTTTCTAAAACTTCAGCTGAATCCAGAATCTCTCATGTTGCACTAAGTGGGAGAATAACACAATTATTCTGCTGAGTAGGGTATTTAGAAAGAAATCTCTCTTTGATCAATTAACTTGGTTGACTGTATGTAGGCGAGAAACGGATTTCTCCGAAATATTTGGCCTTACTTAATCAGAGAAGTGATCAGGCTGTGTCAGTGTCAGGCTGTAGCAATGAGCTCTTTTTCTTTCTTTTCAGGTTAGAGGAAGAAGGATCCTGTAAAAAATTGTCAATTTCTCAATTATGATTCCCAACCAATTTTTGACTGCAGAATGAAAATCCCTAAATTGCCGTGAAGTCATAAATACCCTGGGTTATATAATACAGCCTCACATCCTCATTAAAAGTGATGTCTTCAGCATCATTTACTAATTCCTCATTTTTTCCCAACTTTGGTGAAAACTGCCTTGCAAGGAGTCCACCTCCAACACCCAGCCCCTGTCAGTGAAGGATTTATTGGATGTGCTTCCAAGTCTCCATGAACTGTGACTTTCCAGTCTATTAACTATTTACCTCTGGTATCACATGAGCATTTCTAACATAAACCCTGCTGCAGTGAATGTGGATGCTCGATGTAAATAAGGAAGGAGCAGTGGATTGGATCAGCTCCATCTGGAAATGGGATAAACTCCTCTCTATCTCACCAAACTGAGGTGATTTTTGTGCAGAAGCAGGCTGGACAGTTTCAAGGGTTGGAAGCCAGACTAAAGGCCTGAGGAAGGACCTAAATGGGGAGTGGGTCAGCTTGGTTTGCTGTCCAAAAAAGGGAATTTCTGCACCAGGAAAAGGTTCTGTTCCTCCAAACTCTCTCTGCGGGCAATTCCTGCACAGCAGATAATAGATGCTGATATGTAACCAGACAGAATTTGTTTGGCTTTGTTTCTGATGCAACAGACATATCAAAAAACAATCAGATGTCACTGCAGCTATATTTACAAATGGAGGGCTAATAACTGGAAGCTGGTGCAAATTAAGTCAGATTTATTTCGCTCTAGGTGAGAGCTCATTAATAACAGTGAAATGCACGATGAAGAGAGGCTCTGCTAAATCTCCCTGCTTGGCAGAAGCCTCATCCATCACGGACTTGCTGCAGTTGAATATGGCACATTTACACAGTCTGAAAGATTTGCAAAAGCACCCAGGGGATTAAAGTGCACGAGTGCCAATGACTTTAAATGGTACTTGCTTTTGCAAATTTCATCCCCCGAGACTACAGTAAACTTAATAATACACAAAAATACAGTCTGAAGTGCAATCCAGCTTTACATAAGCTGGGCAAGTCTTGCTTTTGTTTTAATTTGACTGACGTTTTAAGGGAGAAACAAAAATGACTGGGTTTTGTTTTGTTAAGAAATTATCAGACTGGAAAGTAGATTTATACCAATACTTAACTCCTAGGCTCACAGATACAAAAGTTCCTAACAGCCAACAGATCAGATGGGTTTTTTTCAGTGGGAATCCACAGGTTTTATGTCAGAGAAGAGACAGGCAAAAGGAATTAAGTGGCCTTGACTAATCATCTCACCTAAAGAATATCTCTGCTGACAGAGCACAGGAAAAGGGACTTACAAGACAGAACAGAATAGCCTAAAGCACACAAACAAAAGCAACCTTTTAAAGCTGATTTGCATCAGAGGCTGTGGACCATTGTCTAAAAATACTAATGTTGACTCCAGCAACCCAATCAAGCCTTACGTAGTGTATCAGGAGAAAAGCTTTTCAGCTGGGAAGCTTTAGCAGGAAGCAGCAGGAAAATTGAGAGTGAAATTCGATTGCTAGGACAAAGAACAAGCAACCCAAGTGCATGCCTGCTCATGCCACAATAACTAAGGCATGTCCTGAAAGCCTGGAAGAGCTGAGAAACCACTTTTTTCTGTGTACATGAGTCCTACTTGATCATGTGGTTTTATATTCCTGAGCTGCAAAACATTTTTCAGTGGCATTTTGCAAGTCCCAGATCCATCACCTGCTTATTGTCAGCTCTTTCCAGGGTAGAGAGGGAGAAGGACACTCCAGAAGTGGCAAGCAGATGGGGATGTCTTCAAAGTTTTCTGATAAATTATCCTTTTGGATGAAGCAGCGTCTTACACATACACAGAGGGTTGTTGCAGCAGCCCTCTTGTTAGAGGGTAGAAATGAGCTGAGACACAGACATCTTGTTTATCACAACATGAAAAGGGTCCTGGTTTATTCCTCTTTACAGCTCAGCCATCCTGACTCCAACCATTCACTGACTCTGGCTGCAGCAAGCTCCTGCTGTAGGTTCCTCTTGCAGCCTCTGACTGCTGGTTATTTCCTGCTGAACACTGACTGCAGGTATCAGTTTGCAGACTGTGACTGCAGGCTTTTACCCAGCTAGACTGTGACTGCAGGCTTTTCACCCAGCTAGACTGTGATGGCTAGACTGTGACTGCTAAATGCTGACTGCAGGTATCAGTTTGCAGACTCCGACTGCAGGTATCAGTTTGCAGACTGTGACTGCAGGCTTTTACCCAGCTAGACTGTGTCTACAGGTTCCAACAACAGGCTCTACCTGCACACCCAGACTGACCTCACAGCAGTAATTCTCTCTCCTCAGGAGTCTTCTTCATGCTTCCCTCATTTATGAGTCTCCTCAAAATTCTTCCTCCATGATCCCCTCATCACCAGCTAACCCACTGCCTTTTATCACACTTATCATTATTGGATACAGCTGTGACTCCTCAGGGGCGAGGCAGTATTGGGTAATTAACACAGCTGCTACTTATCAGGGGAGAGGTCACCTGTATTCCCTTCCCCTACAGAGGGTGACCTGCTTTGTATCATATATTACAATTTCACTCAGGTCTGGCTGGGTGGGAACACAGCACAGCTCACCAAAGCAGCCCAGGGGCTGCCCCCCTGTGCCTGCAGGGTCACAGAATCCCAGAATCAACTGGGCTGGAAAACACCTCCAAGACTGAGTCCAACCTGTGACCCATCCCACCTTGTCACCAGCCCAGAGCACTGAGTACCACGTCCTTGGACACCTCCAGGGATAGGGACTCCACTGCCACCCTGAACATCTGTCCCAATGTTTAACAATTCCTTCAGCTGGAAGACCTGAATTTCAGAGGAAATTCCTCCTGATGCCCAGCCTGAACCTCCCCTGGCACATGCTGAAGCCCCCTGCCCTCCCCAGCAAGGGAGGCTGAGCTTCAGCAGACAGCCACGGGGTGATAAATTCTGAGGTGATAACTTTCAGCACCAGGAGCGGGGAAGCAGGGAGGAGTTGTATCTCACCTTTATGAAGCACATCCTCCCTCGTGCTGCAGCCCTGCACTGAGGTGGCACCTGAGGAAAATCAAAATCAAGGGCAGGAACAAGGTTTATGTCATGCTGGTGCACTCAGGGAAGCAGCTGCTCACTGCTGCTGCACACATGAGCCTGAGCTCTGGCTGCACACTGGCACTGAAGGAAATGCTGTGCAGATGAAAAAGGGATGTTTACCATTTGGGTGTTTGTTTCCTCAAAGGAGAATTATCTGTTTCTGTGCAGGCAAAAAAAAAAAAAAAAAATAAAGAAGTCATGGAGAGAATTTCCCCTCCTCGCTGGATAACTTTCAGGATTTCCTTTATTCTCTTTACTTTTACTTTTTGCTTTGTTGCTAGTCCTTGAAGAGCTTTGGCAGCTCTAAACTAAAAATACTATTGAAAATTAGTACTATTGACTACAAAGCATGCAGGATTACAATTTCAATGTGCAGCACAGAATCAAGATAATGGACTTTTAATTCAGATGACAGGCACTAAGTCATGTACATCTGTGAGAACGAAGTAAAAGCAGGTAGCTCTCTGATGCCAAGAAAACTTGTATTAATGGAAAGTGCTTCTATGAAAGGACCATTAACTTCTTCTGTATAAAAGTATGAAGAATATGATGCATAATCCAAGCTTTCCCCTTGTGGGCATCCACACAGCAGTTCTGAAAAAGAGCAGAAATAGAGGAGCTAATCATCCATCTTTTTGCTATGCAGCAGATGTCAATAAACTGGAGTTTGTGTTCCATTCCACTAAAATCCCAATGTCCCAGGCAATAACCTGTCTTTCAATAAACCCAGGGCTAATGTCCATTGAGATGTGAGCGAATGCTGAGTGGAAAATGACTTTTCTGTTTACTTACATCCAAATTGCATTTTATTCATTTTCATTTACCAGATAAAAACAATTGAGTGCCTTGGCTAATCCTTTGTAAAGAAAAGGCCTTTGTGAACGGGGGAACATTGATGGCACAAGAATTCTAGCAGAATAAAATTGCTTTCCCCGCAAACAATGATTTTAATTTCTCCACAGATGATGTTTCCCAATTCACTTTTAAAGCCCTGGATGCAAGAAGAGGTTTGGGTGCTCTCCAGAGGCTCTAGGCACCATATGTCAGGGGGAAGTCTAGAGGGCAAACTAAAGGCTGACTGATCAAACACTGAGGCTTTTATTTTTAACTCTGCCAGAATTTCCACCGCACAGCTGTGATCCTCAGCTGCTGCCAACTGCCTTGCATAACCTGGGCACGCTGCGATACCTCAGCACTGCTGCCCAGGTGGCCCTGAAGACAACGCCACTGGTTTTACACAACTGAAGGGAAAATCTCTGAAGCGATTCCCCACATCAGCACGAGAGTGAGTGGGAAAGGAAGAGCTGCAGCTCCTTGGCATCAGGCAGTCACCTCCCATCCCTGCCACCCTCCCCGCTCCGCCCACCCTTCCTGCCAGCGTTCTCTGCCCACACCCTGTGCTGAAAGCGCTGTTATTGCACCTGTCCCCTTCACCTTTTCCAAAACCTTTCCCTTTCCACTGCAGAAATCCCCTTCCCTGCTCCCAGGCTCTGCTGCCGTCTCCCACCACTCCATCCTCTGCCCTGGCAAGCGGCACCCGATGCTGAGGCTGCTCTGGGCTTTAGGGCAGGGTGGTGGCTCCACAGCCCCGTGGCTGATCAGCTCAAGGCTCTAATGCTGATGCCTATTTTGGCCTTTTTTTGCCGGTGTTTTGGCAATGAGATTTACCTGTTCAGGTCAGCCAGGCAGGCAGGCATATATGTGCCCCATCATCCCCTAAAGGTTTGCAGGACTGGTCTGAGGTTCGTCAAAACACCTGACAACGAGAAATTTGACACAAACACAAGAGTGCCTACAGGGCACTGCTGTATCCCTATGTGATCTTAAAGTGGGGAGCAGAGGTGGGGAAAGTGGGATGGTGCCAGCCCTGGGCACGAGCACAGCACAGCAGGGATGTGGCCAGAAATGTCCCTGGTGCCAGGGGAGACAATTTGCTGCCACTACAGCTGGGTTTGGTCACAGCAGGAGGAGGGTGACAGCTCTGCCCATGCCACACAAAGGAAAGTGTCACTGTGGCTTGTGTGCATGATCTGAACTAAACGTGTTTTGGAGAGACCAGGGAGTCATGGAGTGGTTTGGGTTGGAAGGGTTCTTACAGATCATGTAATTCCACGCCCTGCCATGGGCAGGGACACCTTCCACTGTCCCAGGCTGCTCCAACCCCCAATGTCCAACCTGGCCTGGGACACTGCCAGGGATCCAGGGGCAGCCACAGCTGCTCTGGGCACCCTGTGCCAGGGCCTGCCCACCCTCACAGGGAACAGTTTTTTCCTAATGTCCAATCTAAACCTGCTGTCTTTCAGTTTGAAGCCATTCCTCCTTGTGCTGTCATCAGCTGCTCTTGTGGTGCCAGTCTTCTGGAAACCTGTCAATTTTCCCCTTGCTGTAGTAATTATTATTTCTGTTATTAATCATTGCCGTCACCTGCTGGTTATATATATATATTTAATAATTTACTCTATTAAATACAGGTTTGGCTTCCAACAAGAAATTACAATGGCTCAAGGAATACAGGGATATAATTTTGCCAAGATTTGCAAACCAAGCACAGAAAGTCACTGTACTTTGTGTACTTGATGAGGCCAACAGATCATGCGCACACACCCCCTCCCTGTGTCACATTAGTCCCGAAGATTTCTGCAGGAATATTCGTGCTGGAAACTACCACTGAATATGAGTAATAGTATCAGTTTGGCCTTTGTGAAAAGATCATTAAATCACAACGCACTGAGAAGGGACAAGAGTCCTCAGGCTTATTTCGAGAGCTATTTTTAGCTGTGGATATGAAGACTTTTCTTATCAAATAATTAGTCATCACCAGTAAAGGCAAGTTAACTTTTCAGAATAAAATAGGAAGTCATTGAAACCTTTTCTGAGTTTCCAAAAAAGGTTGATTTAGAGATCATTGAAGCCTCTGCACCTGACTCTAATTATTTAGGAACAGAAAATGGGAAAGCACAAAAAAAAATTGAAACTATTACAATTCCTGCCTTATTTGAAGGAAAAAAGTGCTACAGATAAAGACATTTACCCAGATTTCTGTGTCATCCCAGTATTGCAGAGGTGCAGGGGGATTGTAAAATTTAAAAAAAAAAAGAGATGTTTTACAGCCAGAGTAGTCTTTTGCAGGAAAAAAAAAAAAAAAAGGTGAAATCCTGACCAGCCAGAGAGACCACAGAGCAGCTCCATATTCTTGGGAATTGATGTTCTGACTACAAGCCAGCAAAATAATGCTGTCACAAAAAATGCCAAAAGCTGTGTAAATTTGTGGTGAGGGGCTCGTCACTTGTAAAATAGTGGAGATAATTATGCTGCTGTGCCTGGCACTGGGTACATTTCATCTGGATGGCTGCATTTCATTCCAGGCACACAGATAAATTGGCAGAGTTCAAAGGAGAATAACAAAAAATAACAAAAAGGGTTGAAAAAGAGACCTACAAGATAAGATTAGGGAAACTGGGTATAGCTGGACTGGAACAAATTAATCTAAATGGCAGGAGGGAGGATTTAGGTTTTAAGTACAAACCAACCTTTATAGCTTTAAGAAAAGTTCAGCCATGGAACAAGCTGCCAAGGAAGGTTTTAGCCTTACCATCACTAGAGATACTAAAAGGCAGGAGACCATCTGTCAGGGAGAGTTTAGGGATTTAAAAAAAAAAAAAAACCACTCAGAAAAAAAAATGCACTGCCTTAATTTAAGAATTGAGCTAAATAACCCATTCATGACTAGACTTTCATGGATTAGAAATGGCATAGCTTCTCTTTTGAGGAGAAGTTCCTGGATCTTTCCACTCTGAAGATTGTCTTGATCATTTAAACCAATAGAAGGGATTTCTGCTGTTTTCAGATTGAGAAGGATATTTGCATTTAAATGCTTCCAGGAGATAGATGTCTAAATATTAATTTCATCATATTGATAGTACACTCTGCTTTTGCTCCCATTGGGCTTTGAACACTTGTATAGAGCCAATACTGAAAAAAGAATTATAGAGTCATGGAATATCCTGAGTGGGAAGGGACCCACAGGGATCATCAAAGTCCAACTCCTGGCCCTGCACAGACACCCCAAAATCCCACCCTGTGCCTGAGAGTGTTGTCCAAACTCTCCTTGAGTTCTGGCAGCCTTGGGGCTGTGACCACTGCCCTGGGGAGCCTGTATAACAAATTGTCACCTTCCTTTTTTTTCAGTCGGACCCTTTGCTCCCACACCTCAGCTCCTCTAAGAGGCACTCAAGGCAGTCATGTTAAAACTTTTGGAAAATCCAGGTGCCCCTGGGTTACCATTTCCCACCTGTCATCTTCACCAGCAGCAGCTGCCCTGTGGCCGGTGGTGATGTATCATGGCTGTATCACATCATATCATTGTTTCTCTCTCAATATTCCTGATGAAGCTGCTCTTTGGAAATGTCTGAATTCTGCTAGAGCCCTTTCCAAATAACATTTCTAAAATACGTTATCAATTTTCCCTGGAGCTGAGGCCTGTGGGAGCAATGGTTTGAACAAGGCAGATGTTGTGCATCTGAGCTCCTTCACCAGCCACGGGTGAACCTCGTGCAGTGCTGGTGATTTGTTGGTATTCATTTGTTGATGCTCAGAGGGTCAGTTCAGATGGGATATTGGGAAGGAATTGTTCCCTGGCAGGGTGGGCAGGCCCTGGCACAGGGTGCCCAGAGCAGCTGTGGCTGCCCCTGGATCCCTGGCAGTGCCCAAGGCCAGGTTGGACATTGGGGCTTGGAGCAGCCTGGGATAGTGGATGTTCCCTTCCTGTGGAAGAGGAAGTTAGAAAGAGATTATTTTTAAGAACCCTTCCAACCCAACCCATTCCATGGCTTGATTCTATGATTCTGTGATTTTGCCAGGTTGCTCCAAACTCTGACTGAGTTGTGGGAGCCTCTGCTCTGGGCATTAATCCAAGAGTCATTTCTACTTTCTGTAAAACCTCCACTTCCCCACTTCCCCCACAGGTTTGGCTGTGGATTGCTTTTCTGTCTTTAACTTGATAGACTCCACATTCTTTGCTGCTTTCCTCCTGTGGGCATTCCTGTGCTTTTTGATGGCTTTTGGTTCCTTCTATTGTTCTCCTCTGTGTTTACTTCCACAGGTTATTTTACGGTACAGGCAACGATGTGAACTAAAGATTTCACAGGCTCAGGCAATTGTTCTGATCACTCAGCTGTAGGTTATTCTCTTTTGGGATAATCTGGCAGCAGTTTGGAGCAGAGGCAGCATGGATGTGTCTGGGGAGGGTGTGGGTGCCAGTGGTGAGAGCCATAACCCTGTTTCCTGCAAAATCTACTGCTCTGAATATTCCTCCATGTTACCTATGGGAACTTTGGGTTATCAGCACAGATATCCCCCTAATTTAAATATTCCTTTTAAATCTTTCTTTCCATTACTGCATTACTCAGTTAGGCAGAGCTCAGTGAGTGTCTGGAAGTTAAAAGACCCACATTATCCCTGGAACATTTAACTGTCCTCCTTCACCCATCCTGGTTGAATCCAACTCCTTTTCTCACCTCAGCCAAACCCAGATAGGTCTTTGAAAAGTCTGAGATTGTGGTAAGAAAAGAAATTAACAGCTGTCACCTTGGATATGGGCAAAGGATGAGTGAAGAGCAAGGCTCAGGAGCAAGAAAGCTCTCCTGGAACATGAACTGAATCTGTGTGCAAACACATTTACATAAAAAGGAAATTGTCTGACAGGGGCAGACATAATTATTCCAAATTTCATGCCATATCACTGTTTCCTCATTATGTTTCCCTGTACATTAGGGCTGTGTCTGCAAGATGCCCTCTGAACTGCACATTGAAGAAAAGCCCTGCTACTGAAAGAGCTGTAATTCATTTACTAACAGCCCCTGTTGCGGGGCTTCAATAATGCAATCATTTTTTCTGTGTCCCAACCATATGATTATTCCTGTTGTGTAGGAAATTTAAGTCCAAGGAATGTCAGATCAAATATAAAAGCCTAGTGCTTACCCATAGTTTTTATTCAATTAAGTAGCCATTACAGAGCTCATGCTGTTTCAAATGACATAATGCAGAACACAAATGCAGTCTTTTATTACAAATATATGTTCATCTAAACAAAATGGCACCAAGACAATCCAAAGCCATTACAATTTTTAGATTATTGTGCTTAGGCTATCATTATATGGTGAGCAGTTGCTGTGAAAGACAAGTGGGGGAACTGGGGCCTCCACGAACCACACTTTGAGCACAGCAGCGCTGTTATTTGAGGTGTATTTGGGAAATTCTTAAACGCAGAGGAACAGTGCTGATTAAAAAAATAATGAAAGCACTGAGCTGCAGCTTGGAGGATGCCGACTTTGCAGGTGATGAGTGGGAAAGTCATGCCTAGGGCCAGGACCTGACACACATAGAGGTGCCACAGGCAGGATCTGGGCAGCATTTAGGTGTTCTCCCACAAAATGAGTTCAAAAAACCTCTGTACCTTCCCATCCAGTCTCAAGCACCTCACAAGTCATGCTTGCCTATGTTTTCTTCACTGCCCACAGGATTTCTCCTGCTCAGCATCTCTGGGGGCTCCCCGTAACCAGCATGGGGCCAGAGCTCTTGGCACCACCGCTGAAATGATGCCCAGAATCAAAAGTGCCTTAACCTGCAGGTTTTTCCTCTTCCTTTGTAATCCCACAGCTCTGCACCTCTCCAACATTGCTGCCCTGATGGGCTCCTGTGGGAAGGGCATGAATCCCTCCTTTCCCTCTATTCCTGCCCTCCTGCTCTGGCTTTCTGTTTAAAGGTGACTCATGATGCATTTATCCCTTGCTCTGGTGATCAAACACTCCTGTGGGAAGTGGGAGAGGAAGAAAAGAATCCCCCTGGGCAGAGCTGGGAATGACAGCTGGATCTGTCCCCCCTGAAGGAGTGAAAGGCTGGCAGGCTGTCACCACTCCCTTCCCAATTTCAGACACGTCGTTGTAGCTGCTTTTTGTTGCTCCAAAGCTGGGCTAACACAGTAATAAAGGGGCTCAAAGCTGAATACAGAACAGTGCAAATGGACATAGGGAGCCTGTTATGATTTACTCCTCAAATACTGAAAATAAAATGGAAATAGAGAGATGGCACAGAAACAGTTGCTGATTATGTAGAGGCTGAAGAGCTGCATCAAGAAATAGTTTAGACGGTCAGTTTCTATTTTTACAGACGAAAATAAATCCCAAACTTCCAAAGGTATTTTGTGTCTGATTTATTATTTTCTTTCCATAACAGTCAATGCGGTCCAAGATCTCTGAATGTTATCATGCAAAGAGGAAGGACAGGCATAATTTCCTCACTCAAATCACTTTATTGACACACTTGCAAGACAAAAATAAACTGCTCCCTGCTTCCTACACCCCTCATGCCAGCTTTTGTCTGCAACTTTTTTTTTTTTTTTTTTTTACTTTCAGCTCATTACAAGAAAGTCACTTTATTTTCAAATTCTGCTGGCAGCTGGAATTCTCCAAATGAGGGAAGCAGGGCTGAGATGCATCTATCTCATCCCTCAGCAAAAATCCCTGCAACATACGGCGCTGTTATGACTCCGAGCTTTAGGTGGAGAGGGAAACAGGCATCTGGGCTGGGCTCATTTGTAACGCTGCACTTGCTGGATTAATATGGAAAGACAGATGAAGGCAGACACTTTAATTACTTCACCCTAACTTTTTATTACAACATCAAGTAAAATGGTGAGTTACAGAGGATAATGGGCGTGAAACATCTGGGATGAAGTCACACACAAGCTCATGGGTTGTTATCTGCCAATGGGGTTTTAAATATTGATAATTTCTGTACATGCATCTTTGTGTTATTTCTGATCTTCTTGATAAATCATCTCAGGATTACTTTGTTTTGCGCTGTGAGGTAGCTACTAGGACTGGGACCCCGCTTTTTTCTTCTGGAATTTTCTGAACTGGGACTGTATCGCCACGGCCGCCCGCTCTGTCTCTGGCGCGTCCATGTCTATGTCAAACTCCTCTTGGACCTTCTTTTGTCCATCTGCTCAAAGCAAACAGAACAAAAACATCAACAGGTGTTTCAGACAGGGATAATCACTGATTAGCACAGGTGGAAAATTCTGCTTCTTTCTCCTTCTTCCTAAAGATCCTTATTAAATACCGAGGTAAAAGCCTTTTTTCCCTTAACCATATTTTCTCAATTTTAAGGCCAAGGAAAAGGCAACAAGAGACACAGCCATGGCAATGGGGAGCAGATTCAGGGAAAAAGCCTGGGACAAGTTTCATCAAACCCCTCCCAGTGACAGAGTTTGTGACAGCCTGTGGGGAGCTGGGCACTGAGGAGCAACATCCAAAGGNCCCAAAAGCACAAACAACGGTGGGCTAAAGAAAGAAAACAAGAAGGATGGGACTTCATAACCTGAAGCTGTAATTGGACAATTAAACCCCAATGTGCAAATGGACCAAAACTTATAAAAGTCTGAGACCTCATGACTGGCCATACATTTTTGAGACCATTTTGGGTCCACCTTGGGTGTAGACCTGGCCAGGCTCTTGTACTGCCCCAGGTGTACCCTTAAAGGCATTTCAATAAATATCTCCTTTATTCTCCAGCTCTGTCCAGTCTCTGTTCCAGGTTCCAAGGCATCATCTGGGCAAGTCCCCACCAGCCCAAGGAGCCAACAGTGAGGAAGAGAGGGACTCTCCTGTGCCACCCAGCAGGGAGAACTTAAAGGTCTTTTCCAACCTGAATTATTCTATATTTACACTAAAAGAAAAAGGCAGATAAAAATATTTTAAAGTAGAGGCAATGAGACCCTGTTCTTATCACACCTCCAACACGAGAGGAAGAGATAATACTTCCTAAGGCTGATTTCTGTCCTTTCTGCTCATTTCCTGCTTCATCCCTTCTAACACACACAGCTCTTCCCCTTTGAATCATTTATGTCCAATCCCTCCACCACTGTGCTGCTTCCCTCACTTCTCTCCAGGCTCTGCTTTTGTCTTTCATCCTCATTCCTTGGCTCTTTGCCTTCCTTTATTCCCAGCTTTCCCTTCAGCTGCATTNTTTTTTTACTTTCAGCTCATTACAAGAAAGTCACTTTATTTTCACATTCTGCTGGCAGCTGGAATTCTCCAAATGAGGGAAGCAGGGCTGAGATGCATCTATCTCATCCCTCAGCAAAAATCCCTGCAACATACGGCGCTGTTATGACTCCGAGCTTTAGGTGGAGAGGGAAACAGGCATCTGGGCTGGGCTCATTTGTAACGCTGCACTTGCTGGATTAATATGGAAAGACAGATGAAGGCAGACACTTTAATTACTTCACCCTAACTTTTTATTACAACATCAAGTAAAATGGTGAGTTACAGAGGATAATGGGCGTGAAACATCTGGGATGAAGTCACACACAAGCTCATGGGTTGTTATCTGCCAATGGGGTTTTAAATATTGATAATTTCTGTACATGCATCTTTGTGTTATTTCTGATCTTCTTGATAAATCATCTCAGGATTACTTTGTTTTGCGCTGTGAGGTAGCTACTAGGACTGGGACCCCGCTTTTTTCTTCTGGAATTTTCTGAACTGGGACTGTATCGCCACGGCCGCCCGCTCTGTCTCTGGCGCGTCCATGTCTATGTCAAACTCCTCTTGGACCTTCTTTTGTCCATCTGCTCAAAGCAAACAGAACAAAAACATCAACAGGTGTTTCAGACAGGGATAATCACTGATTAGCACAGGTGGAAAATTCTGCTTCTTTCTCCTTCTTCCTAAAGATCCTTATTAAATACCGAGGTAAAAGCCTTTTTTCCCTTAACCATATTTTCTCAATTTTAAGGCCAAGCAAAAGGCATCAAGAGACACAGCCATGGCAATGGGGAGCAGATTCAGGGAAAAAGCCTGGGACAAGTTTCA
>VYZR01010617.1:50800-62763 GCA_013400675.1 Oxylabes madagascariensis | reverse complement strand
TAATACTGCCAGGATGCTCATCCCCAAGTACTGTTAATGCAAATAAAGGCAACGCTTTCAATGTATTATTAAAATGAAAAGAAACTTATCACCCATTGTTTCTGTCCTGCAAACTAGAAAACAGGGATGCCACTCCATAATTTTAGCATGAGTCCTGCAGTATTTCTTGCCTTTACTTCTCGTTCTTCCTCAGAACTCAGTTTTTGTGCCTATTTTTCATGGACCGCTCTAAACTGAGAAAATATTCGAAGGGAAGGTTTTGCAATATTCCATATTGATTTTATTTTAACTAAAACAACCAAATAAATGCAGCTATGCTAATGTAAGAGAAATGTTCACTTAGTATTTTGTTTTATTTAGAAAACATTTAAGAAGAAAGATGAAAATGGAAGAAGAAAGAGAAAATCTGGATAAAAAGAACAGCTTGAGAGCACACCAAGTTTTATTATACAGGCTAATGAAAAGCTAAGCTATCAAAACAAAGATTTTTGTGGAAGAGAATCAATCCATTAACTTTATGCCATTAAATCACAGAATCACGTCATTAAATCTGAGAATCTGCATGGTTTGTGTAACTATTCAAGCAATACAACCACCCTAAGTACAGAAATACAATTATAGTTTATCTTCCGTGGGGAAGGGGATGTGAAGGTCGGAAGTGACACAGCCAAGGAGAAATTGGAACTGATTTTGATTTGGTATTTATGGGTCAAAGGCAACCTAACAGCAAAGGTGGAGTCTATCCATCGATTTTAGCCTTTCAGAGTATTAGTTACTGTCCTTTGGAAATGCCAGTTGGGAAAACCAGATGGGTGGATGAATAGACACAATTGGGTTTGTACCTCTTGATGAAATCTGGCTTGTACAGCTCATTTCCTATTACAGCCAAGTTTTAGCACTATCTTAACTTGCAATAGTGACTCAGCAATCTCACGTTAAGACTTAAGAAAATGCAGTATTTAGTGTAATTTGTCTCTAGAATTTTCAAGACACTTAAATCTTTGCTTGATATGTTTCCTCATCACTTCCTTAAAATCAACTGTAATAGAATAATTTACAGTGTCTTAAGGTTTGACTTCCTTTTATTTTTTTACCTTCCTTTTTTTGACCCACTGTTGTTGACATCAAAACCAAAATTCCGTATGAGCTCTTCCTATATTTATATTTTCCCATCACCACTGAGAAATGGTAGGACGAGAAGTTTTCAGCCATGACTTAGACTTGTAATTAAGAAATTGGAAGTGTTCAAAAGGGCCAAGACATTTCTATGAATAATGAAGAAATTCATAATTAGCAGATGGTAGGGAAATACAATGATTATGCATATGTGCATAATATACATTATAAAACAATATGTGCATATGTAATGTAATGTAATAGACATATCTATAATTTTCTTAATATTATAGTAATACAACCAACTGCCAAAAAAACCCCACGATGTGCTCTTTTTTATTGATAGTTCTTGTCGCATTATAAAAATAATGCCCATATTTCACTTTTTCAAACGTGCATGTATCCATATTTGCATACATAGAGAATATATATTAATAAATATATATAATTGCACAGACATATTTGCTTAAAGAGTTTAAGTCCTGTGTTAAACTGGTATTTCCAAATTTTGCGAGTGGATTTTCTTGGAGTTCTCCCCAAACCATTTTCTATTGATACCTGTCACAACACAGACACTTTAACAGATGGACTGTCAATCTGGAGAGAAAATTCAGTGGGGTGCCAGCTTCAGCTTTGTCTAAGGGAATAAAATTTTAGCTTTTACCTTGAGCTGCTTTCCTAAAAGCAGCCTTGTGATTTAAAAAGTATCATACCCTGAAAACTACATGGTTTTACTGGTTAGGAGCAGGAGTTCCAACTCCCTTGTGACAGGGGCGCTGGAACCAGGTGAACTTTAAGGTCCCTTCCAACCCACACCGTTCTATGATTCTACAAATTAAGAATTAACCAATTAATTACAATGAAAACCCAGCCTGGGCTCAGGACCTGCACAGACTAGAAATCACCTCATGGCACTGATAAAAAGACTAAAAGCCTTTCTGCACCCCTCCTACTCCATATCCACCCATGCCACACTAACTTTTACCTGTCAGTAGCTGTTCACATATGTCAAGCGTGCAGGCTGTCGGATTTGAGTCCTCAAATCATTAAATTTCTGCAGAGAGCTGAAAGCAAGCCTGTAGAAATGCTCCTCTTTCATGCACCATCTCCCACTCCTGGTTTTCCTTTCAGAAGGGATAATTAGCTTGGAAATGGTGTGAAAACCCAGAAAATTCTCGCTCTCAGCAGGCCAGAGCACAGGTAAGCGCTGGCACAGGCTTTACTCCTGGACTTGATTTTTTCATTTCTGGTGGTAAGGGCCAACCATTCTGATAACAAACCACCTTCTTCCAAGCTACCTTTATGTGGCAATGAAGGTGGATCAGGATTCCCTCCCCACCCTCTGCCACACACAACGTTTTGTTGGTATTGTCACTTTCTAAATTACATGAGGATTCCTTCCACATGGATATCTGAGGATCTCTGGACTACACCCATCCCCATGAGAAAACTAGGGAAAACAAAACGGTTGTCAGCAGACTTAAACTCACCAGCTTCTTGTGATTTAACTGGATTCAGAGCTGGTTGATAAGCCCTGGCCTGCATTTTCTGCTTTCTGAGGGGGAATCTGCTTTCATTAGCGCCATAATAAGTAAATCCCCGTAACTCTTCCCACTAAACTCAGCTATTTCAAGGCTTTCCCTAAAAGATTTCTTCCGACTTTGCTGGACTCCCACTCTTCTGAACACACCCTGATAAACGAGGGCAGTCAGTGCATGTCCCTGCTGGGTTCTGATCACTGCCAACAGGGCAGCAGTTGTTAGCCATAAGAAAAGATTCTTACCCAATAAATTTTCCAAAATCACACATTTACATGGACTGGCTCTAGTGCCAACGGAGGCAAATCTGATCAGTGGTGAGACAAACTCCTTGGAGGACAACATCAACGGCCTGCTGACAATGGGCACCCCACACACCAGCACCATTACATTGCAGGGCTAAAATCAGAGACAATTTATAGGGTGCAGGTTTTCCCTCACCACAGGTAGCACTCATCCCAGCAGGAGAGCCTGAAGCAGCAACTAATGAGCTGCTTTCCAAATCTCCCATCATCTTGCACTGTTGCAACTGAAAAAAGATTGTGTTCCCTTTCCAGGTGAAACAGCATTAGAATGCTGTCTCCATGATCTGCTACAGCGCCTCGTGATCCATGGCAAACACTGGATGGATAATGAAGCTGAAGGAAAACAATAAAATCTTACACATAAATATACCCATCGAACTCTGAAGAAATATGGTGCAAATGTAATTATTCACAAATGTGCCTCCAGCTATTTCTTTCATTTACTTTTCAACTATGAAGTAAAATGAATTGTGACAACGCTGGGAAAAGGAAGCATTGCTTATTCCATATGGGCCAAAAGTCTAGAGCAGTCTTTTGTGACATTTGAATGCAGCCTAGGCAGACTAGTCCTGCCCAAAACTGCTCAGGGAAGGGAAGAGCTTAGTGGGGTGGAAAAGGGGCTCAGCCTTTATTCTCAGAAATTCCCATCTTCCATTCCAGATGAAACAGAAATTGCTCATCACATTCTGGAAAACCATTCAGCATGAGAAATCGCACGGGCTGAAGCCTCTAACTGGCATTTCACGTCTCAGGTGCCATCCTCTGCCCCTGCTCACCCTGCTCACATCTAGGAATTATAGGACCAGGCTGAAGATGGAGTACACTCATAAAAATACTGCATTTTTCAGGAGCTAAACTGCAGCGTTTGGGAGAAAAGATTCAATGGAGTGTGGGACAGAATCACAGTGCCCCGGAACAGGCCAGAAGCACTATTTTGCCTCAGGCAGGATCATTACCTCCCACTGCTCCAGAGATTTTTCAAGCTGTGACAATCTTTATCCCAAGCTATTACCACCAGCCTGTCCAATGAGGCAGAACAGCCCCTAATTAAAGAGGATCAAAATGGGCAGGAATCACATGGATGTTGACATCCATGTGGAGCATTATCTTTATGTGATGGGAAAAGTCATTTTATCTGCCCAGACTCCACAGAGCAACCAGCCAGCTGGAGAAAACATATGGATGCTCAGAGGTGCGGAGGCCACACTTAACTCCTCACAAGCAACAGTGTTAAAATCCAAGAGCTGATGTTGGCCATTCTTTCCCCTCTGTATCTACTCGAGGATGAGGAAGTAAAAGACTCCTTTTTTAGGGGACTTATAGAATCATGGAATGGCCTGGGTTGGAAGGGACCTTAGAGATCATCCATCCACCTCTGCCACGGGCAGGGATACCTTCCACTATCCCAGGGAGCTCCAAGCCGCAATGTCCAACCCTGCCAGGGATGGGACATCCATAAAATTTCTGGGCAAGTTGTTACAGTTCTTCACTAAGCTCACAGTAAAGAATTTCTTCTAATATCTAACCTAAACTTACTCTCTGGCAGTTTGAAGCCACTCCCCCTTGTACTTGTAAATTGTCTCTCTCTTCCCAGCTCCTTCAGGCTCTGCAACACCTCAATGAGGTCACCTCAAAACCTCTCCTCTCCAGGCTGAACAATGGCAGCTGTGCCAGCCTTTCCTCCCAGCAGAGCTGCTCCATCCCTCTGCTCATCCTGCTGCCTCCTCTGGGCTCTCTGCAGCAGCTCCACGTCCTCCCTGTGCTTGGCCCCGAGGCTGGAGGCAGCAGAACCACACCACTCTCCTGTCAGGGAGTTGTGCAGAGCCACAAGGTCCCCCCTGAGCCTCCTTTTCTCCAGGCTCAGCCCCTTGCCCAGCTCCCTCAGCCCCTCCTGGGCCTCCAGCCCCTTCCCCAGCTCCCTTCCCTGCCCTGGACACGCTCCAGCCCCTCCAGGGCTCTCCTGCAGGAGCCAGAACTGGACACAGCCCTGGAGCCCAGAGGGACAATCCCTGCCCTGCTCCTGCTGGACACACAATTCCTCACCCAGCCCAGGTGCCAGTGGACTTCTTGGCCACAAACATTTACCTTCTTCATTAATAAGCACAGAATTTTTCTCTAATTAGATTAGGAACAACAATAATTTTCCTTCCTGCTCATGAGAAGTGCTTCATGCTCGTTTTGTGACAACAACTCCATCCCTAAAGCTGTTCTCTTTCATCACTCCAAAAAGAACTCAGACATTCCAGGGCCACCTTCCAGAGTCCAAGGCTCCTTGTTCTGTTTGTCAGGAGAGAGGCACTCCATGGTGGGGAATTGCAGCTTTACACAAGGGGGCTTTGTTTTCAGGTTTTTGAAGGTGGAAGATGCTGGGGAAACGGAAAATCTGCAAAGGAACCATCTCTGAAACTGAAAAGTAACCCCTGGAGCTCAGTCTCCTGAGACTTCAAAAGCTCCATGTGGGAAAAAAAAAAAAAAAAAAAAAAAAAAAAAAAAAAAAAAAAAAAAAGGTTATCATTAGTGATAAGACTAAATGTAACAGCTATTTTTATCTGAACTACACCAACTGGCCTCAGAATATCACTCAAAGCAAGCCAGAAATAATTAATATCATTTGATTCAACTGTAAATTACAATTTGGTATAAAGAACATGACCTTATTAGGCAACCAGAATCTTTTATTTTTCAAATTGACCTTTACTTTCAGAATACAGTGTTGCTATCTCAAACTCAAGAAATTAGTTTTGCTGTAGAAAATAATGGTTGTTCTTCTATGATTTTAAAAATGTTATTTCAGCATGAGGCTTTTGAAATGTCTGATTAATCTTTTTTTTTCCTAGTTTTAATAACGTTTGAGAACAGGAATATTATTTCTGACATAAGACAAATGAAGCAGCACAAAAAATATGTACATTGGGGTAACATAATGGAACAGAAAGGAATACCAATAAAATTCAGTTTACAAAAATTGCATTCTCAAGTAGACTGTAGCCAACTACAGATGAATTGATTTTGCTCAACAATTAATATGGAGACAAATACTGTTTCTCCTTAAATGCTAATATTATTTAAGCAATCATTCCTCATCTTCAAAGTAATTAATGGATCACTGCCAGCCTTTTAAAATGGTTTACAAACTCATAACTGATGCATAGATAGGTACATAATTCATGGGAGGCATTCTGGGAATGAAACTAGAGGCCCTAATTCACATTCCCACATGGAGATCAAACTCTGTGCAAGTTTAACTGGGAACCCAGCAAATACAAATGGCCATTTCAGCTCTATAATCTCATCTCTTACCAGCTAAAGCTGTGCCTGAGGAGTGCTAAACTGGCAAATTCAGTGGGAGCATCTGGGAGCTGAGAGGAAAATGGTGCTGGGGATCAAGTGCTGGCACTGCCACAGAATCACAGAATTCCCTGAGTTGGAAGGAACCCACAATGACCATTGAGTCCAGCTCCTGTAAGCTCCCTATGTCCCTGCAGAACGATGTCCCACCAGCAGGGATGACACACCCAGCCCTAACTCAGCCTCTCCTCCAGATCAGGATGCCAAGATCCTCCCCACAAACTCAGCCCAGAGTTGTGGGAGTCTCGTTCTGCAGCTGCCCGTGATGCCCTAGGCCCCGGCCAAGTTTTAAATGGGAATTCTTACGACACGGTTTTAATTTCCTCTGCCATTTCCAGCTCTTATTTCCCCAGTTAAACGCTGTGCCTTTAACCAGCTTTGCTGTGGAGAGAGCTGCATTTCAGCAGTGCATGAAGCAAGCTGCCCTCCTGACTCACTCCTCGACTGCTTGATTAATATATGATCAGTTATTTCCCTATTATGGTAGCATCCAGGCGCTCCCAGCCCGAGCTGGGAGCCCTAATGTGGTTACAAATGCAGAACAATAAATTCTTTCCCCTCCGCCACCCCTCAGTGCTCTGACCTTTGCAAAAGTGTCTTCAGCAATAATGTTTAAAATAACAACAGGAGAACTTCCTCAGGGCTACCTCGACACCAGCACATTATCCAAGGCCCCAGCACAGCTCAGGCATCATCATCCCCAGCTTCCCTAAATATCTGAGAGCTGGTGCAGCCACGGGCATGGCTGGGATTGTTCCAGACAGACTCTGACAAGGGACTGCGGTGGCAGAGCGTGGGACCTCTGGGGGGTTGAGGGAAAGAGAGTTTAGCCCTTTCTGATTGAAGCCATGCTGCACCACTTGGCATCACAACCATATAAAAGGCTCGAAACCCATGTTGTTTCCTAAGAGGGATGCTGCCCCCAGCACTTCCAAACACTCTGCTGCTCCAGATTGCAAAGGATCGCTTCGAAATGAGTTGGCGCTTGCTGTTAATTGTGGGCTGACCGACAGTACCTGAGAGCACTCTCCAGGAAAATACAAACCAGAGGATTTTTTCTTCCAGTGTGGCACTGTCTCCCTTGGCTTGGCTTTCCAGGGATGTTCCCTCACCCCACCACCCCCCTAAAGAGCAGCTGGGGAAGAAGCTCGGAGAAGTGGCAGCGATCACAACATGCCACACAGGAGTGGCAGGAAAGGGGGATCAAATCCGTGCCTGCCAAAGTGACAGGAGCTGGGGAAGGTGGCACAGGTTACAGAGCAAAACCTGTCAGTCACAGAAAGGAGAGGAATCAATCAAAAGCACCATGATATGGAGTCAGAAGATGTTTTTTTCCCACACACAAAGAAGAGCAAGACTTTGCCCTGCTCATCCTCAAAGTGGAAAATAAGGGCATTATCTTGGAGTCACTGGATACCAGCATATCTGTTAGCAACTAATGAGAGGCTATTTCAACTTTACAGGGTAATTTTAATAAAAACGACTTTATGAGCACTTGGAAAGTCACAGTGAGAAAACACTCGCCTCTTGTAAAATCCATCACAGGTCTTAATTACAAATGACTTAATCCCACACTCAGAGGTGCACAGTGTAAGGTACGGGAACTGAGCTTTGCCATTCAGTATCACATTCTTAAGCAAAGGAGATGTTGCAGAGAAATCCTTCCCTGTGAGGGTGGGCAGGCCCTGGCACAGGGTGCCCAGAGACACTGTGGCTGCCCCTGGATCCCTGGAAATGTCCAAGGCCAGGTCGGACAGGGCTTGCAGGATCCTGGTCTAGTGGATGTTCCCTTCCTATGGAAGAGGTGGTTGGAATGAGATGATCTTGAAGAACCCTTCCAATCCAAACCATTCTATGATTCTATTTCAGGATCTTCTAAGCCTTGTAAATATTATCACTAGGAAGCACTCACTTTACTGCACAGATTAAGTGCAAGAAACAAACAACTTTAATAAAGGCCAAACAGTGCAGCTTTTATTTGCACAAATGTGGGCATTGCTCCATGATGTGATAATTAATTTAGCACAATCATATCACAAAAAAAGCCATTGCTTTAATACATGTACCATGTTTTTTAACATCTTGCACTACCTGCCGGTTTGGAGATGCTTGTGGAGGCAACTAGTCAATAATTGTGTAGAAGTGGAGCTTGTGAAGTTAAAAATGCCCAAGGAAGTACCTGGAGTCCTTAAGTGACAGAACAGAATTGTCAGGGGTAAAAACAGGCTGGGATGAACAAACCTGCCCTACGATATTTCTTTAGGAGAGTGTTTGGCAAAATAAAGTTTGTCACCCCTCCATAAAATCAAACTCATCCCTTCAGAAGAGCCCCAGAGATGTGATGGACATAAAATCCAGGCTTCTGGAGCAGCTCCAAGGCAGTTCAGCCTGAGAAAAGACCAGGAAACTCTGATGGGCATCGATTTACCATGAAACTTGGCCTACCAGTGGGTCTCACATGCTCCTGCATCACTTGGCTTTGTCACTTCTGCTCCAGCATCCACAAGTTCAGCCAGAGTGTTGGATAGATTCAGTCTGACCACAAGTTTTACTGAATGTTCCACAGAATGAAATTTTCTCACAAAAGGTACAGAATTCTAACATCTCCACCTCCTGAAAGCAGTCACCCAGCTGTAGTTTTCCACCGTAAAGCAAAGAAATCCTGTTGCAGGAGGGCTGGTTCTAGGAAATTTCCACTGTTTTCTTTCGCTTGGGCTGTTACCCAAACAGAATCATTAATTTGAGTTTACCGTGTCTCCACTGAACGCAAAAAGCCACATTCTCTGTTTATTTCCCCTGCAGGCTGGCTTGCTTAAACTTTCTTAGGAAGAGAGGAGGGGCTCCTCAGGAGAATGTAGGATTAACACTGCAACAGCAGCACAGGGGAGATAAATTAAGATCCAGTGGCAACGTGGCTCTGAAAAGGGATGAGAAGGAATTAAATGCTGGAGGGTACTGTCAGTGTGTTCCGGGCTGTCTTGCCCAAGAGCCACTTGGAAAGCCATGTTACATGTTCTGCAGAAGCTCATTAAGCCAAATATTTCAAAACCAGATTCTAGGTAAAAAAGCTCTGGCCAATTCCTAGAGGGAAAAAAAATCCTTAATCTAACTTAGGATCATAGAATTATTTGGGTTGGAAAAGATCTTTGAGATCATCAAGTCCAGCTGTAAAGGAAGCCAAACTTGGAGGTGTTTACAAGGACACCAGCGAAGAAAAGCAAGGATTCCAAGGGAGCAATTCCAACACTTTTTGGACAGCATGAATCTCACCCTTGAATCCTCTTCCTGTACTGGTTAGT
This sequence comes from Oxylabes madagascariensis, assembly GCA_013400675.1. NCBI lineage: Eukaryota > Metazoa > Chordata > Aves > Passeriformes > Timaliidae > Oxylabes > Oxylabes madagascariensis. The sequence goes on along the minus strand of VYZR01010617.1, from coordinate 53,157 downwards.
TCTCTATTATTTGTAAAGGCAGCTCAGAGGGACTGGTTCAGATGTAGGTATTGTTCTTTAAATGAGTTACATTGCCTGAGCCTGAGTGGTGCCTGAACTACACACTGTAGAATTTCAGATGAACACACTTATCTGCTATTTCATGAGAAATTCTCTCTCACCAAATGAATTATTTAGCCCTTATGAAAGGTACTACACTGAAACTGCAGCAGCTAAGAAATCTTGTTTGCTCCAGGAAGGAAGAAAATAAAATAAAGGTAGGTACACCTTCTCACACAACTCCATCCGTGTGCTCTGATCCCACGGGATGGAGAGGGAGAGAACAGAGAGAACAGCTCACCTTCTACAGAGGGTCAGAATGAACATTTGTTCCCTCTGCTGAGATGGCCAGGGAAGCTGCCAATCGTGCAGCTGATCTGGATCCTCTCACGCTCCCTCAGGAGCTGACTGAACAGTGTGCATACACTTTTCTTTTTATAGAAATATAGTGGAACAAAAAAAAACTGTATCAGCACCTCTCACTCTCCTTTCAATTTAATTCAGAGATAGTGAATTTTTGTGTACACTGTGTGCCTTTATGTGTACATCAATAAGACTCCTTCTGTACCTCTAATAAGGGATTACAGCTAACACCACGACAAGCAATATCAAATGCTTCACGTGAACAAGCAGCCAAATGACAGTTTCTGTGAGAACTGTAATTGAATTCACCAGCTACAGCAAACACCAAACCTCTGCTCTGCTACTTAGCTAAGAATGAGCCAGGTGATGGCCGCTGCCATCCCGAAGGGTGGAAGTGCTCCAAGGAACCCTGCTGCACCCAGCATGTGGCAAAGGCAGCCAAAACAGCGCTGAGAATGCAGGAGGGATAAAATGTGAGAGTCAGATGTGCTGGGTGGCCATCTGTAGAAGAGAAGAACACTTTAAAAGGTATTGCCATGATTCTCATGGCTGATCCAAGCCAAGGAACACTGACATGAGAACGGGACCTGCATGAAGAGCTCAGAAAAACACAGTGACCACCCCCTGGTGCAGCTCCCCGACATGGTGCACTCAACAGAGAATTCGGATTTCATGGCATAATTACACTCACATGTTCCTTACATGCCAAAGCACACAAGTTACTGCTTCATCATTCCTTAATGGAAGAAATTCAGTCCCAGCACATATCCTTGCCATGTTTTGGTTTTTTTCCCCTCCTCTATTGTGGAAACTGATGCTGAGGTGGACATGATTACTGGCTCTGAGGCAGAACTGGAGCACAGCTCTGCTCTTCCGCTAATTTCCTGTCCCAGAGTAATAGGAAAGACTTTATTGTCACATAGGACAATTTACTGTTTAGCATAAGGGAGGGAAAACTGGCAGTGAACAGATCCTATAAAAGCAGGGGGAATGAATCCAGAAGGACAAGGTGTCCTTCTGAGCAGCCTGCTCATTACCTAAAGGTAGTTACTGTACTGGGAGGCTAAAGCCTGGAATTCTAACAAGTCAATACCAAAGCTCTGTGGGATTTCTTGTCCCTGCCTTTAGCCTCTGTATTTATTGAGTGAGGACTGATGGTTGTAGGGTAATTTAATTTTCCAAGCCTTTCCAAAGCAGCAAAGATAATGAGCAAGGTCGGGCTCCAAAGACACTAGACAGTACTTCAAATCCTGCTTCTGCGTTTTTTTTTCCCTTTCCCCCATCTCATAAAAACCCAGAATTCCAAACCTTCTAGGTCCTAGGCATTGACTCAGCAACATCCTCTTTTAAACTCGATGCTATTTCAAATGAAGGGTGGAGGGGTTGTCCTCCCCTAAAAGTGCAGTTCTGACAAGCATCTGACTAACGTGTAGATCATTAAGGCTGCCTTGCAGTGGGCTTATTCTCCGGTGTGTAGCAAGGAGGAGTATCCACCTTTTTATAGCCTGTGTATTGATTAATCACACCCNCGCTGGTGAGGGGGGACAGCCTTGCTGCTTTCCAGTCCTCAGAGCTGGAACAAATCCCTTTTCTCATTCCCTGCCTCCTTCTCCAGAAGCCACTGTCACCCCTTTTAATCCGCCTATCCTGCAACATCTCAAAGGAAGCTCAGAAAGTTTCCTCTGCAACTTCAATTTTTCTTTCAATGCAAAAACATGTTAAGGCAAAACAAAACAAAAAGCGAGCTTTATTAATATGAGCTGTCTAGGAGAAAACGAGGGTTCCTATTAATCTTATCTTGGTTTTCACCTCACTAAGTTTTCACCTGGTGCCTTTTAACAACGGCTATTTAAAATCAATTTTATAAGAAGGAGTAACCATTGATTTAGCTAAGTGCTGCAATTGCAATTAGAAAGTTATTAAACACTGTTCCAGATAGACTAATTGACATGAAA
>VYZR01010617.1:0-40677 GCA_013400675.1 Oxylabes madagascariensis | reverse complement strand
TTAATTAGTTTGTGCTAATGAATATATTTGTACATGTCCATCTTTTATTGGCAGCTTTTAAAGGAGTAGTAAATTGGTCACTGTGGAGTGCCAGTGTTTCACTAAAACCTAAGGAATAATTAATGCTTTCTCCACCTAGAGTCAACCAGCAGTCTCAGGAGGTTTTAGGTATAAATTAGAATGAAAGATGAGATACTCAAAATACAGTTAGAGAACTCATTCATCAACAGTGATTAAATAATGTCACTGTGAGACCCTGGAGAAGTGCTGAGAGCTGATTTCCAGCTCTGGAATACCCACACCATCTCCCAGGAGCTGCCAGAGCACCCTGGCCTTTTTTTTTTTCCACTGTGACTTTCAAAATGCCTTTTCCATATCCGGTGCTACCCAACTTTCTTCTGCTCTTGGAAATTCCTCCTTGGAAAATATGTATTTTTCTCAGTCTTTCCTATTCACTGTGGCCGGGGGGAAAAATGAACCAATACCAAGAGTGCTTGGCTAAAGCAAATGCTGCCATCAAATCCAGTATCCCGGCTAACAAAATCCTCAATCCAGAAAATAATTTGTTGTTTTCACATCCATATTTTCACAGAGAAAATGGCTGTGAGAGCTGGCACAAGGTGGTCAGGATAAGTCAAATCTGAGTAAGGATGGAGTGGTTTGAGACGGATTTAAGTTAAATACAAACCAGACATTCTGCAATATCCTGCTGAGCATCCACTTAACTCCAGAGATAGACAACAACCTCTTAAATTTATGATTTCTTTTATTATATAATTTTTAGTATTTTGTAAGAGTAGTATTACCCACAAATTCCTGAGCCTTGAGAGAGCTAAGCAAATTAGAAGCCTACATCAAATTAAGATCTATGAACACCAGGCTCTGCAGAGGAGGTCATTCTGATAAACACAAACAAAAGTCACCAAAAAATACATTTTTCTCTGTTGAGAATAAACAGCTTTAGGAGGCCTAAAGCACCCAAAGAGCCAGACATAAAGAATTTTGCCCCAAACTTATAGAGAGAGGCATAGGAACCCAAGACACGTGTAGGGCTGACTTTGAGACACACCTCTCTTCCCTTGGACAAGCATTTTACATAAGGTCCTGAAATACTCTAACACANTTTTTCACTTCCCCTAAATTAAAAAAAAAAACATGCTGCTCAGCTATATGTACCCCTTGTAGCCTTTTAATCATCTGTTGTTAGTGTCGGGGAATGAATGTGGAGAGATGAATCTCCGAGCTGTGCCAGTCAGCCCAGCTCCGTGGATTCCCAAGGTGAATATTCCAGCTCCCATATCCCATTGACTCCAATCCTGACACACCCCAAACCACCCTTGATGATACAGGGGCAGATTCATTCCAGAGGTAACTTTATAGGTGCTACCAAAATTATTGAGGGGCTGGCTTGAGCCGTGTCCTCCCTTTGGGTCAGCACCAGCACCAAAGCAGAACTGAAGGCTCCTGCTCCCAAGAAAACAGATTTTCCAGGCACTGCACATTTGTGGAAGCCAGCCAGTTACGTGCCAGTCAGGGAAAGAAAGCTCCTTCTCCCTGGTGCACAGTCAGGCAGCTCACTGATAATTACAGGCTGATTTCCAGAAGAAATATGGCACTTGTCAAAGGCATCATTTCAATTCTGTCTTTCCTCGTTAACACTTGATGGGAACTCCAGCATATTTATGACTCATCCAAAAGGCAAAACCCACCAGCATCATCACAGATTTATTTTCTTTTGCTTAATTTAATTTTTTCTTCATTTCTAATCATCAACTCTTTTTTTCCCCCCTAATGACCTTTGCTGATTTTCCAGACAGTTTCTCAGAAAGGAGCTGGGCATCCACCACCTTTCAGGTGTTCAAATGCCCACCTGAATGAAGCACCTCATGACGATTTCCTTGGGTTTCTCCTGATCTCAATATTGCAGGAATGCTGCAGTTCTACTGACTTCTACCTCCTGCAAAGGAGCAGACTGTGAGGGACCATATAGAAATATATATAACTCCTATACATGTGTTCCTTTCTCACATTTTTAGAAATGCAGCCGGATTTTTGGATGCACTCGGCTTGAGAACATCGCATCCACGCAGGCACACAAGGTTCTCAAGCTGTGTGCAGGCACTGTGTGCAAAACAAAGATCCCATAAATTAATCAAGTTGTTCTCCTGGCAAGCTGGAGAGAAAGAGGTGGACCAGGGCAAGAATTGTTATTGTTATCTCTATTTTTAAATACTTGGAACACTCTCAGTTACTATGGTGGTGAGGCCATATAAGTACCTAGACAGATTCATTGGTAGCACAAATATTAAGTGTGAAGATTCTCCATGTCAAAGGTACCAGTTAATAGAAGTTTTATATTTTGAAATAATTTCCTATTTTTTAAGTCCTTAAAAAGCAGCTTTAAAAAGCTGAAATGTTTATTCTATGCTTGTGCTGTTCTGCTCCATGTTTTCTTTTCCTTGTGGGACTTCTGCATTAAAAAAAGAAAAAAAGAAACCCAAAACATGCAAGAAAAAGCTGCATAATTAACATTATACAGTAACATACTGACAGACAACCTTCATGTGGATAGTGCTATGTTCTTTGTGTGGGAACATGGACTTATTTGGGAGTCATGAGAGTGGTTATAAATCATACACAAAATGAAAACTGGTGGGGAATTCCAGAACCAGGGCACAAGCCAGACTACAAGAGCACTGCTGTTAATTGATGAAACTTTTAATACAATTTTCTTTTTAAAGATGCTTCTGCCTAAACTTTTAAAAAATGAAAGCTCCTCGTTACCAGCTGAGGTGCAGCTGTAATGCAGTGTCAAAGCCAACTCAGCAGATAACAGAAAAATAAGAACAATATCTACTCTTTCAGAAGTATTACTTCCGTTTAGATCAGATACATTGATTAAACTCCCCCAGAGGCTTTTCTCCATGAAACCAGATGGTCACTGCACGTGGACAGGCACGCGTGGGTGTAGGTGAAGCTTCAGTGCAGAAGGTGCCCACATTATCTCAAACACACATAAAAATCATCACTTTAGAAGTTTTGTTGCTATAAACACCAAAACTTGATCAGAGAATTTTCGTGAACAATCCTTCACTGCCTTCATCACCCCAAATAAATAAGCACACAGCATCCCTCTGGAGAGGACTCCTGCTCATCCCTGGCCTCCAGAAATGGAAATTCACCTAGGAGAGGAAATGAAGTTCATGTGTAATTCCCTTGTCTTCCTCTCAGCATCCTCTCCAGGGAAGATCTGTGAACAATCCCAGAGCCTCGTTATTAAAGGCTCAATCTGCCTTTAACTGAGCCCTGCTGGCTGCTGCAGGGATGGGCACATTCCTCGATAAACACACCAGGATGGGCAAAGGAAGAGAGCCAGGCCAGGAGAGGACCTGAAACATCTTTGGTTTGGTTCTGGGCAAACTTTCCGTGCAGCTGTCCCCAGGCAAATGCCTAAACTGCAACTCAGCAGTTTCCTGCAGTGTTTTTGCCATGCCTTGAGATGGGATTCATCTAGAACTGTTCACTTGGGACTTTTGCTCCTCTCATCTGATCCACCCTCAGCTACAGATCACAGTGTTGAGTTCTCAGAGGATTTTTACACCTCTGTCTGAGCCTGAGTGATCTGTACATGACCGAACACAACTTATGTAACCGTGCTGAGGGTTCAGACACTTTTGGATTTAGGCTCTGTGAAGGTGTTATGGTATTTGGTGGTTGCAGACACGTCTGGGAATGTTGCTGAGGCACAGACTTTTTATTTTAAGAGATGTGGGATGAGGTACCACAAATCATTCTCATTTCACTTCCCAAATCCCCACTAGTACTAGACTGGATGAAATAGGGCAGAATTCAGCTTTGGATATAGGCTGAAAGTAGAATAAGAGAGACTGCATTACTGGGAGATCATATCCCTTGAAGCACCACTTAAAAGGGATGAGAGAATTTTAGAACACCACAGTGAAAAGAGACAACAAGGCAAGCTAATTTCCCTGCCAGCTCTCAACCTATCACCCAGGAAAACTCAATATTAATTACCTTCATCCAATACCCTCCATCCTAATTTCTGATTAGTGCTGTGGGGGTGAAATATCAGAGAGCAGCAGTTTGAAAGGGTTGGGTGGTTTTTTTTACATTGATTCAGCAGTTGCTTGCAATACTGAAGATTCATCCCTTGCCACACAAGCAATGTTTTGTGGGAAAGAAAATGCATGAGCATTGCAATGCAGCAGTTCAGGCTCTGTCCTTTCCTTGGACTAAAAAAATGTGACCTCTAGGCCCGGGAAGATAGAGCAAACCATGTTCCATGAGGTCCTTTGAATATTTATACAAAGTACTCTCATATGTTCCCCTCCCTCCTCAGAATCGTTTTTTCCACCAGTAAGTTTATTTGTAGGGCTGTTCCCAAAAACAGCACGTTTTTACGCAGTCATTGGAGAATATTAGTGGAAAATTAATTTTGAGTTCTTAAAGAGATATTTATATTAGCCCATACTACAATAATGATCCTGGCCTCTAGCCAGGAATTGAAGCTCTATTAAGCTAAGCACTCTACATAAATAACTATGAAGATTATTATTCACTCTGTCAGTTCTGGCAAGGTTTTTTTTTATTCCTGAGTACAGTGAGCAGAATTTCCCGAATTTCTAGAATAGAGGGAGTGGGTGAATGGACTGTTGATAACACTGCAAGATGTCTTTCCCTACACCAGAAAAGCTTACTAGAGAGAGATCTTTATTCTTCCACACAAAATTGCTTTGCAGTTATTTACCCTTACCCTTAATGTTTTCTGGAAGCATTCAGACTGAAGTGACTGCATTTTAGATGTAAAATACAAGAATTTATTTTATCAACTCTACTGTATCTTCATCTTTTACACAGAGGCATCCCACGGACAGGATGAAACATAGAATATTTATTCATGTATAATTTTCTGAATGCCCTAGAGCAGAGCTCATACACTGACAAGTGTTTGGGAATGAGAAGAAACTGAAAATACAACTGACCATCTTGCTGTGATTGGATTAATCCACCATGACATCTCAGTTCATGCAAAACCTACTCATTTTCGTTTCACTCAGAGCCAGGAAGGCATAGAACTCATCCCATGAAAACACTTACTTTGTTATCATAAATATTCATGCTACTGAATGATAAACCTCATCTTCCAAGAAAAATTATTAATACCAATTAATAATCACATGCTTTATGTACTTTGAGAAGAAAGGGTGAGATCTATTAATAGGAAAAAGAGCGATTCTAAATTTGAAGATAGAAATAATTGGTTCTGATGCAATTGTTTCCCTGGCAGTTGTGCTGGGCTATTAAAGAGTAGATTGCATGAGAGCAGCTTGCAAATTACACGACAAGAAAAAAAAAAAAAACCAACACAGGGCAATGTGAAACAGAACAAGAAGTGACAAGTGTTAACCTACAAAGGAACTTTGTGACATTGCCAAGGTCACAGAGAAGAATCGCTTATTCATTAAGAACAGTCGGGAGGAACATTCTGTTTTCATATTTGCATCTGCAAATATGATTGTCCCAACTAATCAAACCAGGTGAGCATAAAGGAAATTACAGCTTCTTATCCCACACTGAGCTGTGTGGGAATAGTGGTGCTGTCTTCCCTTTGGATTTTCCACCACAGAGAGCAGCGTTATGTAACAGGTTTACAAGTTACGTTTGCAGTTTCACAAACAAGCATCTCTTGTGTTTCAGGTAGACTGAGGACCTTCAAGGTCCCAGGGAGGTTATGGGTTCAATACTGGGTCCGGATAGTTTAATTTGTGCACCAGTGACATTGGTGAAGGGGCAGAAGCCTCCTCAGCAAGTTTGATGATGATGCAGAGCTTGGAGGAGCAGCTGATCCTCCCGAGGGCTGTGCAGGTTCTCAGAGGGACCTCGACAGGCTGGAGAGATGGGCAGAGAAGAACTGTCTGAAATTCAACCAGGGCAAAGTCAGGGTCCTGCTCCTGGGAATAAATAACTCCAGGCACCAGCATGGCCTGGGGGGGACCTGCTGGAGAAGGATGTGGGAGTCCTGAGGGACACCGAGCTGTCCCTGAGCCAGCAGAGCATCCTGGGGCCAGGAATGCCAATGGGATCCTGGGGGGCATCGGGATGAGCATTCCCAGCAGGTCAGGGCTGATCCTGCCCCTCTGCCCAGCCCTGCAGGCACCTCTGGGTGCTGTGCCCAGCCCTGGCTCCTCAGCACAGCAGGGACAGGAGCTGCTGGAGCTGAGGAAGGGCCTGGAGCATCTCCGTGCCCAGGAAAGGCTGAGGGAGCTGGGGCTGCTCAGCCTGGAGAGGAGCCCCAGCTGAGAGGGGCCCTCAGCCCTGGGTGTCCCTGGGTCTATCCCAGTCTGTCCCTGTGTGTCCCAGTCTGTCCGTGTCTGTCCCAGTCTGTCCCTGTGTGCAGGGAGGGCAGAGCAGCCCCAGGCTCTGCTCCAGGCCCAGCAATGGCCCCAGAGCCACGGGCAGGGACTGAGCCCAGCAATTCCCCTGCACAGGGGCACAACTTCTGCCCTGGGCAGTGCCCAGCCCTGAGCAGAGCCCAGAGAGGCTGGGGAGTCTCCTCCCTGGGGATATTCCAGAGCCACCTGGACACAGCCCTGTGCCCTGTGTCCTGGGAGCAGAGAGGTGGCACCAGATGTCCCTCTGTGGTCCCTCTCCATCCTCACTCATCCTGTGTGTGCAGCAGAGCAGTCCCTGCGGCTGAAGGGAGGTTTGCTAAGAGCTGCCACTGCTGCTGTGGGGGCAGGAACTAAAAACAATTAAGGATAGGCTGTTCCTGACCAAGGAAGGTCAAACAAGAACTTGCATTTGTGTCTACCCAAACCATCCCTGCTATAAAAGGAAGCCTCAGAGACTGAATTTCCCTGAGTGCTGCACGGTGACAGCAAGGCCATACATGTCTTCAAAGAGGGACACTGCTGCGTGCCACGGTCATGATTTTATTTTCTTCAGTTTCAACCTAACCTAGAGGCCAGCCCAAAATTCATTTTCCACTGCAATGCACGAACAAAGCTCGACCCCACAGTGTCTCACTGTGCGAATCAAACCCTGAGAAAAGCCAAGCATCTTTATTTGTTGTCTGAGCCTGTTTTCAGCAGCTTTTCCTGATCTGCAAACAAGAGCGAAGACAGCAACCAGACCAGTTTGCCTTTGCAAACATTGTCAGAGCACGACTTTTCTTTTTTTTTTTTCCTTTCTTTTTAGGAGAAGATTAAAGAGTTTTTTGTTTCTCCACCCTCCCTCCTTTTCAACAAGAGGGAAACAAGAGGGAAAGTTTCCTTTTGACAGGGAAACAAACACTTGAAGAAGAGGCTAGTAACATTTAAGACATGGACATATTGCAGACTTCTGGCCAGAAGAACATGGAACAGAGGATTTATATTGTATATGTGGGTTTACAGCACACCCCAATTTTCAGAGCAATAAATCACTGCTTGAGTTTTAACCACACAGAGCTAGTAAGGACAAAGAGTTACATATTTCTGCTTCTTTGATTTAGCATTCAATCTCAGGTTCAAAGTTCTGTATCTGCTTTATTTTTATGCAAGCATGTGGGCTGGGGAGATCAGAGGACTCTATTCCATCTCCCCTGCTGCTCCTGTGTTTTATGTAGGTGACAGCTTTTCTGCTATAATTTCATTACAAAAAATAATTGCTATTTGCCCAAGATTAACTGTGCATCTGTCTGTGTATGTTATACATAAAATTATGCTACAACTAGAACCATATATATTTTTGAATTAATGATGCAGCCTTTGCTTACTCAAAATCCTCACTAAGAAAAAAAAATTGCATTTAAAAATGCTGCAGGATCAGTAAATCTGAGCTAAAGTTGACAACAGGACCATTTTATTTGGGAAGAAAATTTTATTTGGGAAAGAAATTCAAGGCAAATGAGCTGAGTTCAGAATGTGCTCAAACAGAAAAGAGAAAAAAACATGCTCCCCATGCTGCCCGAATGGCTGACATAATTTTGCTTGCTTTCCTTCCCTGTTAACTTGAAAATGCAAATTGCTTTGCTGTCAGGGTACATTTATTCCCACTAATTCAAGACACTATAACAAGCCAAAATATTTATTTGGGCTTTTTTTTTTTTTTTCCACTCCAATTTGTGTTTTATCATAGTGGGAGCATCATCTACGGATTTCATTTACTGAAACATTATACAAACAGCTCTTATGGGAAAGTCACCTCCCTGTAATTGGAAAACTATCCATAAAGAAGGCTCCTAATGCTTTAGGATGTGTTGCTTCAAAGGCCCAAAAATTCTACTCTGACCAACACTTAAAAGGCCGAAACACACATCCAAAATAATTGCTCAAATGACCCATTGGAAAAGCCTTGGATTTTCAGAGAAGGGATCTTTTGGCTCTTTCCTGCTTTTCAGGGGATGGGATGGACACAGAACACATTCTTTCCATTAGAATTGGATGAGCAAACAGAAGCAGAGAGCACATTTTATAGTTCAATCCTCTTTCTGATGCTGCTTCTTTTTCAGCTGGGTATATTAAAAAAAACTCTATTTTTTAATCTTGTCCTTTGAAAAATGTTTCTGATGGTAGCCAGCTTTTAATCAATTATCACTTGTGTGCAAAGCATTTCTGCTCCTATAAGGAATAAAATGAGATTTCAGCTGATAAAACCCCAAACAATTATTGTTTACCTGAAAATTCAGTTTTGCATTCTTCTGGGGGGAAAAAAAAATCAACATTTTTTAATTCGAATTTTTTGTGCCACTTAAAGGGCTGAAATTGGTCTCTGTCAGCCCCTTTGTTAAGGTCTGAAAAAGCCCCATGAGTAATCCCTTGGAGGAGTGGAGATGAGTCCAGACTCACTCCAGTGATGAAATTCGGAGCCTCTTTGCCATCTAGTCCTTCCATGAGAGCTGCTGCATCCACAGCTTCTCTCTAGCAACACTCAAATGAGCTCTAAATAAGTACATTTTAACTTTGATGTCTTAGTTCTGGGCCTAAATCTAGGTAGAATTAATCAGACTACAAAAACTCTATGAGCAAATCTTTTGAAACTTTGTTTCTCATAGTAATACCCCACCTTGTTTTTTGGTGTCCTTTTCTCACATATCTGATCTTGTTTTGGCCCCATTTGTGTCTGCTCTGACTTCTTGTGAAGTCCTTTGGTTCACCACAGTACACATTCAGAAAAGAGACTCTACTTTAGTGAAAGGTTTAAACATACAAATAAAAAGAAAACAAATCCACTGACGCCCTTCCAGTTTCTCAAACACAATCAAAAGATAAGTTATGACATCAAAGCCTTCACTTCAGGAATCTGTGATAACAGTAAGAAGTATTTTGGCTTCATTTTACTCAGTATTCTCCATCCAGAAATGAAGTCAACCCTTACCATTCTCACCAGACGTCTTGTCTTTCCCATTTGTAGCCCCGGTTCCTTGTCTCTGTTAGGAGGGACAAAAAAAAACACAAAACAAGAGGTTAGAACACACTTGAACATGAATTTTCCCCTTGGAACTCCTGGTAATTACAGCCTGATTTCTCCTCAATACATTGGATAATCCATTCACCCTCTTGCAACGCTGCTTTGAGACACTGCCAGCGAACCAGGAACACTCAGTTCCATTTCAAGGTTGGACTCTGTGATCCTGGATATCGCTATTGTGCACCAAACAACGACACAGACTTTCGATCAGAAGGCTGTAAAATCACTCCATATTTTTGAGATGTCCTTCTCTTTTATACTATTTTATATAGATTAATTTGATTGGTGAAACAAAGGCAAACCTCTTCAATCACATTGGTTAAAACAGATGTTCGTCAAGAAACCTCTCCTGTGAGAAAGAATGGATAAACATAGGTACAGCTACAAAAACATTTCTCTTGTTTACAGAAAACCACCTGGGAAAAGAATTCCCAGAAACTAAAACATCTCAGGCACTGGAAATCGGGGCTACACCTGGAGTTCTTTTCCAATATAAAAGACTGATTTAGGTCCAGCTGCATCGCTCCGTGTACCCCTGGATGTAATTATCACAATGAGTGATATGTATGTGTGTAATCAGGTTCCCAGCAGTCCAAGGGTAGGAGCTACACTGCAGCATTTCATTTCTTCATTTCTTTCAGCTCCCTGCTGTGCCTCCCCTTCCATGACTCAGGAGACTACAGGGAAGTCGTGAGGTTTTGCAGGGACAAAATTATAAGGGTCAAAGCCCAGCCTGAAGTTAATTTGGACAAAGCCATAAAAAAGACACAATAACAATGTTCCTAGAAATACACAAAAAGAGGGCTAAGGAGAATCTCCAGACTTCATTTTGCCTAGAAGATTAATTTTCTGCTTTGGCCATGAGAGAAGATGGAATTCCTCATTTTAATTCACTTTGTCCAAAGAACAGCCTCCTGAATTTCCATGAAAAAGAACAGATTTGGATCACTCTGCCAAGTGACAGGTGGCAAACACCAGAGCAGTCAAAATATTCACAGTGGCAGAGTACCAGAGTGGTTACACAGTAGGGAGCTTCCCAGCTTAGGCATGGTCACTCTATGGAAATTATTCTGCATTCCCCAGAGAAAGCATCTCAAGGTGGATTAAAGTATTTAAAGGGTATGGCAAAACTAACTTTTCTTATGCCAAATTATTCATGCCTGTGTGTGTTACTGAAATAGAACTAAAGAAATCGTCCACTAGGGTTGTACATGTAAAAATCTGGCAATATTCAACTCAGAGAATAAATCCAGCTGCACTCAGCCATCAGAGGCAGCACATCCTCAAACACCAGGGAACTGAACATGTACAGGAGCACTGCAAACCAAATCGTTTTTACCAACATCTGGACAGTCATATGGATTCTCCCATGAAAATTCATACAGCCATATTTATCTGAAGGCATTTTCTCTAAAAATCCTGGTTAAAACCTTCTCTGCTTTGGTTTCTGTCTTTTGTCTTTCCAAGCAGTGGTATTTCCAAGATATTTTTTGTATATAGACCTAATCATGAGGTAAGTTCAAAACCTTCGTATGTGCCTTCAGCTCTGGCATGGAAAATGGAAATACATTTTTTTTCTCCCACAAGCCTCAGAGCCAAGACAAAAACTTGAGAATGGGATTCTAAAGGGATAAACACCTTTGACAAAAACGTAAGTTACCAACAGCCAGAAATCAATACATCCACCCAACAACCAGTTTTGCTTTGTGCCTTTATTTAAAGTCTGGTTAATAATTTCATGTTTCAACTCTAAACAGCACTTTAAAGAATATTTTAGTGCTCATTTACAAAATACCTTATTTTTCCTATCAATAAAAAAGTTACCTATATTCCTTTTTCTTCCCTTGTATATTTTTAAACGCTTTTTCAAGCTGTCTTATTTCCTGAGCATTTCAGGCTGTGCTACTTAAGCTTTATGAAAGCTTCTCTTTCCTCCCTAGGCTATACCTGTCAGGTTCAGTCTGCTTATGATGGAGTGCTGGAATATGGATTCACACATTTATTTCATGTCTTGAGATTTCCCCTCAGGGAGAGCAGAAGAAAAAGAATAAAAAGTTGGGTTTGGTAAATTAAGGTTTTTCTATTCATGAGGTCACGGTATTTTTCTTTAAGTCTGAAATCAGCTGCAATATTCTGCAGCCATTTGTTTGATTGGTGACCACTGGACTTGCACAGAAAGAAACCTGAAAGTCTGCCAAACCAGCTTCTGAGAGCTTTTCCTTTAGTTATAGACGTATTTTGATCTATAAGTCCTGTGCTGTCTTCCAAGTGACTGCAATGGATTTGAAAGTGAGAATCAGCTTCTCATTAACAAGGCACTGAAACTCAGGAAAAAGCCAGATACAATGGGATCATCCTCCTGCAAAGCCTTTAGTCTTTTATTTCAATACATTCAGTGGACCTACTTTTCAAAACATTTTCAAGGTGTTGGTATTATTAGCAGCTGGAGTTTCTTTCTTCTTTCATCCCCTTTCATGATGCTACTGCAGGTTGCAGAACAAAGCTGAGCTTTTTAATGTGCTTCAGAGCAAAAGGGGACTAAATGTGAGGAGGAGTTACTGGGGGTATTTTCAAGAAGCCATGGATGAAATGCTGCTATAGTAGATACTGGCCATAGATAAAATAGATGAAATTAAAATCACTGAAATACAAGAAAAGGAATATTAATTTCTGGGATCTGATAGGCTGAACAGCCCCAGGTCCCTCAGCCTTTCCTCCCAAGAAAGGATTCCCATCCCCAATAACTTGCAGCCAGCTCCCTTCATTCAGAGATTGCTTCTGGAATTCCACAGCATCTTTTAAGGCAAGCACCAGGACAGAAATATTGAATAAACTTTCCAGCAGGCATCAAAGAGACATCAGAGCTAAGATGAACACGAGTGCAGACCCGTAACGTTTACACAGTAAAACACGATAAACAGTTTTGTTGCTATGTTGCGTAGGAGGAAACAGAGTTTATGACTGCTTCGGGCTATATTAATTTTTAACTCAGTGGTTTTACAAAACACCAAAGACACATAATTAAAAGATGTCTCCAAAAATCAAAGTGACTCCCAATTTGTCAGCAGAGGAAGTTAAAAAGACTTCTGCCATATGCTCAAAATCCCAGTAAGAAAAGAACAGGTTTGCTTTCCTGTTAAACTCTCACAGCTATACGCAGAGGCCAGTTAATGTGGTATGAAAATCTGTACTAAATTAGTCCCCAAGGCGAGCAAACTAAGGTCAAAAGTGAACTTGTAGCCACGAGGACATTTCAAGAAGAATGTTAAATTACTGCAGCAGCTTTTAAACTCATTCTTCTTGCCCCTGCTGCACTCCTAAGCCTAATTTTTGCCTTTAATCTTACATTCTGTTCTTGTCTTGAAATAG
This sequence comes from Oxylabes madagascariensis, assembly GCA_013400675.1. NCBI lineage: Eukaryota > Metazoa > Chordata > Aves > Passeriformes > Timaliidae > Oxylabes > Oxylabes madagascariensis. The sequence goes on along the minus strand of VYZR01010617.1, from coordinate 27,837 downwards.
CCTGACCTTTTCAGCGATGCTTTTAATTAGCACCTCAGTGTAAGGGATTGCAGCCAGGTGTTGATTAGAGAATTTTTGGGGGCAGAAGGGTTGTTTGTTTTATGGTGAGCCATGGAAAGTCCAAGATCAGGGACATGAAACTGCCAGAACGTTCTGACAAATGGGCTCTTCCAGATAATAACATCATGCTGATGCTTCGCCTCAGCGCAGGGTCAACAAGGTACAGAAGGCTGTATCCCAGGAAAGTAGTGGCTGCAGATTTTCAACAGGATGTGTTTCTACATAAAAAGAATGGAAAAAAAGATCCAAGAGTGGAATTAAAAGAATAGAAACAGGTGGAAAGTTTCGGTAAAGTGGACAGCAGGAGAAGTCAGCATAGACTGATGGCACTGACACATATGAAACGTTATTTAGGATGTTCTGTATTGGCAAGGAAAACAGCAGGGAATTTTGTGCATATCCTAAGCTTCTCCTAAGCTTTGTTTTGATACCCTAAGGTGTGACAAAAGGAAATACACGTTGGTACTAAGCAACACAAGCATTGGGCCAAGCAAGCCTTCCCACTGCACTACCACCTGTTCTCCATACAGAGGTTTCTCTGTGAGAAAGATAAACTGAATCCAACTAAACTATTTCATAAGGACCTTATTTTTTTATAGTATTCTGCTTTAATTAAAAAAAAAAAACCCTCAGCTGTTTCAGCCTTAATGTGAAAAAAGTGCTGAAAAAATACATTTCAAAGATTTATGAAGTTTATGATCTTTCTGCAAATAAAAATGTCACTGAAAATATCTGCTCAGGGACTTGTGGTGTTTTCCAAGCAAGGAAAGCTTCCCAATCACAGCAGAATAATCAGGAGATACATCAGAATCTAAACAAAGATCAAGAATTTAAGTAGGGGCAAGAAACAAGCAGCTATGGCCTGAGATGAGTGGCTACACTCTGCAGAATTTGGGATTTCAATATGATTATTTAGGTTCAGTTCTCCTTTGCTGGAGATTTCTGTGCCACTACCTCTTTCTAACATCATGTACCGACCTGAAACTATGGCACTCAGCATTTCACACCTTGAAGTGTGAAAAACATTACTCTTAGCCACAATACAGTAATAATTTGGTTTAGAAAGGGATAAAATAAATCACAACGCTTAAAATAAAAATTAAGAGCAGGAAAAATTATGTTGCTGTGACAAAAAGATTTTGGTTGCTGAAGCTGCATGGGATTCCCGGCCTCTAAGTAATGGAATTGGAATTTTAGCACCAGTGTATTTTTTGGAATTATATATCAGAAAGCATGGAAATGAACAGCTGTGAGAAATAAAACGCACTGCTGGAGAGCCAGGCACAACTTCTATCATTTCACTCATTTCCTACTAATTATTTCTTCTCCAAACTGGTCTGCAGCACAGACAGATGGCAAATCCCAGTCCAACTCGGTGACGTACAGGTTCACTCACATCAGTCACCTACAGAACATCTGCAGACAGAGCTGAAAACCTCCCGACAGAAGCTTGGATAAAGCAACAAAAATTGCCCAAGACACTACACAAATAAACCTTCCTCACCCGTCTACTTGTGCCTCCTTTACAAGTTCCACTCCTCCGCACATCTTTATAGACGTGGTATCGAGTATTTATGAGATGAAAGTGTCCTTCAAAGGCCACATTTAAAGGAATTGCACCAGGTACAGAACACGTAGCCAAGCTTTTGTCGGAATGATGGATAAATCTGATAATGCGTCTGTTACTTCTGTCTTACGCACCACAGTGAGAAATCGCAGACCGCATTTCCTGAGCGGCCTGACAGAAAGAAAAATTATTTACCAACTTATACTTCCTCACCTATGCATCCCCTCCTCCCTGCATGCTCCTCTACTCCAAGGGAGTTTTCCACAGCCAGTTTTCTGTCTGTTTTGCTTTGTCAGGGCAGCACAATGTTGCCAGAGCAAGAGCACCAGAATCCATCTTTCCATACTGGCTGTCAAAGCTAAATGATCCCTGGCACTTTGACAATTCCTGTAATTATCCTCATGGGTCAGACAGTTTTCTACTTGACTGGGTTCCTGATTGTCCCTAATTTTATTAAGGCTTTCTTATAGCTATTTTAATAAATTAAAACCACGCAGGTGGGCTGAGATGAGCTGATGGGATTCAAACTGCAGTGGCTACAAGCTGACAGAGGGACAGTGGTTTTTGTGACTTTTTCAGTCACTGAAGGGACATGGTTATGCACACGAATGCACATTGTCATCTGGAAAGCACAGTATTATCTGTCCAAAATTAACAAGTCTCTGATAACTACAAATGGTGCTGTTTGCAGTGCAGCCATTGCACATATGGAACACACATTTTTATTTACATGGCTACACAAAATGCACACAGAGTGCTTAATCACATGGTTGCTCATAGGCTTACGGCATTCACTTCAATTTTGAAGGTGTGATTTGTTAATTTTTGTCCAGACGGAACTTCTGGCTTGAGGTAAATCCTCAGAACAGGCGCTTCTGATTTACAGAGACACCAGTGGGTCCTTCAGTGCTGAGCACACTAAGAACCATGGAATGGTCTGGGTTGGAAGGGACCTTAAACATGATCCAGTGCCACCCCTGCCATGGGCAGGGACACCTTCCACTGTCCCAGGCTGCTCCAAGCCCCAGTGTCCAACCTGGCCTTGGGCACTGCCAGGGATCCAGGGGCAGCCACAGCTGCTCTGGGCACCCTGTGCCAGGGCCTGCCCACCCTGCCAGGGAACAATTCCTGCCCCACATCCCATCCAGCCCTGCCCTCTGGCACTGGGAAGCCATTCCCTGGCTCCTGTCCCTCCAGCCCTTGGCAATTGTCTCTCTCCAGGTTTCCTGCAGCTCCTTCAGGCCCTGCAAGGCCACCCTGAGCTCAGCCCAAAGCTTCTCCTGTGCAGGCTGAACAATGGCAGCTGTGCCAGCCTTTCCTCCCAGCAGAGCTGCTCCATCCCTCTGCTCATCCTGCTGCCTCCTCTGGGCTCTCTCCAGCAGCTCCACGTCCTCCCTGTGCTGAGCCCAGGGCTAGGGCAGCTCCCAGGATAAATTAGGAGGCATCTGATGAAAATGGGCTGAGGGAATCACTGTCTGGGATAGAGGAACCTACTTACAGTGCTGATTTTAAATATTCTAATAGCACAGAAAAGAACTTTAGCTGTGCCCCACTTTTGCCGATGCTGGGCTGTAATTTATAAATCAGCACAGTGAGAACCTGCTGATTTTGTATTCAGATTCCATATAATGTTCTAAACTGAATATTTACACCAACACCAAATGTAATCAACGTAATTAGCACAAACAGTAGCTTGCTTAATATTTAGGTTATTAGCATATTTTGAATTAAAACATTATTTCTCCAAAGACATTGTAATCACAATTTTTTTTTTTTCAGAGGCAGGGATTAATGGAATCTTTGAAGTTAATTTTGAAAGCAGCTGCAAGAATGTGTTTCCCAAATCCCGTTAATTACCATGCCAGCCATGAGAAGTAATCACTTTTTTATTTCCTGCAGGAAATGGAAGATTTGATCCAGCATGGTTTATTTACAGGGCTGACTCAGACATGGACAAGGAGTTGTCTTCAATTCAGCAGAATTACTTTTATGAGTGGAATTGGAACCTCAGTGTGGTACTGTGGAATTCCCCTAAATTGCGTGTGGGGTTTTGTTTAGCAAAGGGCAAAGAGAATAAAATCAACTACAAAAAAAACCTTCTCACACCCCTTGCCAAAAAGTGACCTCAGCTCTCATTTGGACATGGGTGATACAGCCCATATCCCAATTACACTGTCTCCTCTTTATCCATTTCCAAGGTGACCCAAGAGGATTATTTCAATTACATAAAAATTGATTAAGCTAGATGGCATAAATAAAAACTGACTCTGGTTCTTAAAGTGGTTTCTTCTGTTTTTTTTCTATTATTTCTTATCTATTGGTAGCATCAGACCTGGCATTACAGTTTCAAAATGGGCATTTCTGGGCAGGAAACCTGCCTTAAGAACTCCTACTTCCCATCAGAACCCAATCCAGCCACACCTTCCCACCCTCAAGGCCTCATTTCTTTGGAAACAATTGTTTGCAAGGTCACACGGAAAATAGGAGCACTAAAATTATTCAAGTTAAAAATAACCCTTCAGCAGAGCTGTGTTGAAAACAATCATTGAAATGATCCAGCTAAAAAAAGAAATACATATTTCAACTGTTTCTGTTGATCATTTCAGTCGTGTAGCTGATGTCTCTGATCCACAAACAGTTGTATCAGGGCAACCTAAATTATCAGCCTTGGTCCCCTGTGTGGGAAATACAGGCAGGGCACCTGATTAGGAACAAGAGAACCTTGGGAGTCTGGAAACAGCATTTGGACACAGATAATATCCTGGGTATCCCCTCACATCAGCATCCCCAGATACAAAGAGTGTCCTAAGCCAATTAAGGGGTCAGAGTCCCTGCCGAGGCATAATATAACTGATTATGAATTGTGGTTTTGTAACAAAAAATTTACTTCATATTTTATTCTTCCCAGCCCTTCTGAAGTTTTGGGTAATGCAATTTGCTGAGCTCTAAACCCAGCTGTAATTGAGTTAGAGGTTGTCTTCAAGGGACAGCTTGGATTATTCACAGCGAAAATCTGCGCTGACAAATTGCTTCATCTCTGATCATACTGGCTATCATTATTAAAACAGGCTGCTTCTTCCCAGACTGCAAAAATACTGGTGATTGGTTTTTTTCTGTTGGCATGTTTTTATTTCCAGTTATACAATTAAAAAAAAAAATCTGTTCTTATTTCCCTGCTGTTTCCCTACATATTTCAGAGGTAAACAGGCATTATCACAGTCAGTTAGACTGCTCTAGTAACTGGGCCAGCCAGGATTTTCCGAAAATATTAATTATGGCAGTTTCAAGCCACCATGCAAAGGAACTTCCTGCCTTCAGCCTCGGGCAAAGCCTTTGATTTTCAAGACAAGAGCAAGACCAAGCGGCAGGGATGTTTCTGCATCACTTCCTCCACCGCTCCATCCAGCCCGGGCAGCCCGTCTGGTCACAGGGAGCGACTGGGAGCAGCCCCCCGGCCATCTGCTGGGATGACAGGAGCTTCTCCAGGGTCATTCCAGCGGCAGGGAGTCACTGGACTGCCAGCACGGCCTTGCCCAGGGGGATGACGCAAAGCTGGCACCCCGGGCTCCGTGCCACGGGCACATCCCTGCCAGGATAGGCTGCTGGAGCTGCCCTTGACATGGGGCATCGCTCAGCGGAGGATTTGTCCAGCATTGTTCCAATCTGGATCAGGAATGACTCGCTGGGAGCTTATGGGGAGCGGCTTTGTTAGGGGGGATGTGGTTCAGAGCGGAGCTCTTGGCACTGGGAGGAAAAAGCACAGCCAAGGGATTAGAAACAACCCTGCCACAGTGAAAGGAAAATGGGCAGGGTGAGGCACAAGGTCACCTTGATGGCCAGGAATCAGGGCCAGAGATCAAATAAGCTCACATGTATCAAGCAGAAGACAAGTCAGGTCACTGAGATGGACAGAAAATTGGGATTTCCACAAATCAGAAACTCTGAGAACCCTGCAGCTGCTTGGGGAAACTGTTGCTGCGATCCATTTCATTGCTAACCGCAGCAGAGAAGATAAGAAAGCAATTTCCACAGAAAAGCTGTAAGAGTTCCCAGGTTCCCTGGCCCCAGCAGAGACATAGCAGCTGCCCTAAGACTAAATCCATCCCCGTGAGGGTGGGGAGACCCTGGCACTGGTTGGCCACAGAATCTGTGAATGCCCCATCCCTAGAAGTGTCCAAGGCCAAGTGGAACGGGGCTTGGAGCAATCTCCAAGTGGAGGGGTAGTGGAAGGTGTCCCTGCCCATGGCAGGGTTGGAACAAAAAGGTCCTTTCCAACCCAAACCATTCTGTGATTCTATGAACTGTCTTCCAATGCAAGTTCAATTAAAACTTGCAAGTTTCTCCATGGAGTCCTCTTTCATTTCCTCTGTCTTCAGAGGGAATGTCTTCTCACATTATGAACCAGACTCCATTCTGTACTTTGTGCCTTTTATGAAGCAAAAGAAAAAACATTACCCATCAAAACATTTACACCTCCTTCACACACGAACATGGCAAAACATCCTGCAATGCCATTAAAAATGGCCCTTGGGTGCTCCTACAAGAAGAGTCATGCATTTTGGTAATAGTCTTCCATACTTATTCTGTGACTGGAGAGAAAACAGGTTCCTTAGAAGTCCCATGCAGGAAGCAGATTTAGATCCAGCCGTGCTGCCTGACACACTGCAGTCAGACAAAAACATCTATTCAAGACTTACATGGCATGACTGCAAAAGCTATTGCTAGAATTCACGTAATTTGCAATTTGGGTTCTCTGCAATTCACAATATTAAGACAGAACCTTTGCTACCAATGTTCCCACACCTGCAGATCCATCCCCTCAGTCCAATTCCAGGACGGAAGTGCACAAAGCTTTTGATCCATGCAAGAAATACAAAGCAACGCTCAGAATAAAAGCCCTGTGAGAAAGAGAGGATCTCCTGTAATCTATCCTGAGATGTTCATTCAGCTTTCTTTGGGTGTTAGTGCTCTCCAGTAGCTTGCAAAATATGCTGAAGGAAAGAAGTGATAACTAGCCAAGTCTGACTGGCAAATTAAAATTGGCATCAAGCTGGCCTGCCTTAGGCATTTGGCTGCCCTGCTTAAACTGCAACACATGTGTGCTGGCACATGCACTCTCAAGTGTGCCAAGCCAACAATATGTTTGCTCTCTTCCAGGGGTGTGTATCTGTCAGCTCTGACTGGAGCAGTGATATGTGTGAAGCAGCCATGAAGCCACATGGCTCATTTTCCTTCCCATGTCATCTGCCTGCCCAGCCATCCTTCCTCCTCCTTCCTTCCCATCAACTTAATGCTTCTAATTTCTGGCAGTTGATCTTCTGCCTCCCTCGACCTCACATTTTATAAGTACTCTTTTGGAATCCCAAGAAACAGATTTCCATGTCATTCAGATTTCTTCCTGGAACACTACAATAAAAAGTTCAAATAAAAGTCATTCTTCGGAGCATTTCCATTGATGTTAAAACTTGGTGCTTTAGAGTCAACATGCAGAGTATTCAGTATTTTAATACAAGAGTAATTTAATGCTGGTAATTGCAAAGAGAAGCCTATTTCCTCCAAGGGAACAAGAGAAAGGTCCCCAAGAGAAAAATCCCCCACTTCTTGAAACATTAAGGTGAGAGAATGAAAATTATTAAAATTCAAATAAGGAACAGACTTGTAATTTTTATGAGGATTATTTTTCTGCCTCTGTGCCTCTCACCTAAACTTGGACTTTAGCCTTTTAAAATCTGTTTTCGTATTTACATAGGCATTATACCCTGATACTCACCTGGTCAAGCCAACCTTACCCTACTGCCTGGTGAGGCAAACATTTCATAGGAAAATGCAAAGTCTGTGAAAACCATTCTCACCAATCACTGGTCTCCCTTCATGTCCTGAGTGTCACTAGGAAAAGGTCTAATATCATCAAAATCCTCAAGAAATCACTTATGTCCTCAGATCTATTAAATTTTGCTTCATCTGCTGTCACACACTTGCGTTTCGGGGAAAAGGCTGTTGAGGTCATGGTTCCTGCTGGGTAACAAGGCTGATTCTGTTGGTCACAGTAGACATATGGAGATGCAAATCATTCTCAGATATTAGCAATGGGTGCTGTCAGCTTCCCAGCACTGCCCAGGGATTTTGAAACTGGGCAGACCCCTTAAGATCTCTTCCACCCCCTGATTCACTCCAGAAGAGCCTGTGAACTCTCATTCGGCTGATTTAGCAGGACATGGATTTGTCCCATTTCCAGGGTCAGCCCTGCTCAGTGCTGGCTTGGGCATTTCTGAACTGTGCTCCATTGTTCCAAGAAAAGGTGCACCCAAAATCCCTACAAATCCATCTATACCAGTGTGTGCAGCCAGCCAGGATCCCCAAAGGGATCTCTTCCTTTCACTTTTAGGAGACTCCTGATGTGCAGTGATCCAACACAACCTTCCACAGCCCTGCTCACTCCTTCCAAGTTTAAACTATCATAACCTGACCGCATTTCAGGTTTCTCTGGTTCTACTGCTGCAGCTTTCCACTTCTGCTGGCACCCTTCAGTAGCTGTGGCTCCACAACCCACCAAGAATCCAACTGCCAGCCAAGGAACACAGGTAAGGCTGGTGACAAAGCAGCTCAGACCTTTCTGTCAGGCATTTGGACACTCAGACTCAATGGTAAAGATATTAAATACACACCTCCAAACTTCTTGGCAGAGCTAGAGTCTGTGTTCCCAAGATCTGATGTCCTCCTACCTGGTGCCACCCTTCTCACCAGCTCCTTGTCTCCAGGGTTCTCTGAGGCCTCCAAGGTCAGATAGAAGGACACCAGATTTTGCAAGTTATTTTACTTTTTTCTTTTTCCTTTTGTTTCTTACTTTCATCTCTCACAAAAGAGCTCTCTAACATCATTCTGTCTACTGTTACATCATCCACAGTGTCAGCTACACCACTGGTTAAGGTCATATTTCATGCCTTAGACTAAGGTGATAATGCAAGAACATTCAGTGTCTATAATGTAATACTTTTCTCTTTCAGAGGAAAGCCAGTTCAGCTGTAACTAATATTCAAGGCATGCAGGCAGACAATTTTCATTTCTTCTCTGACTAAACTTGTTCTTCTCTCTCCAAATTCCATGTTAGTGCATAAATAAGGCTTTATCCCTCTTGGTATGAATTGATGAGATGAGGCAGGACCAGGCAAAGACCTGCTCTGTGTGACATTTGCCCAGTTTACCTCTAAGGAGACTTAGTGTGGTCTCTGACAAAGCAGACAAGTAGAGTGGGGATAAACTGTGACCCCAAATCCTGTCATTTATAATGTTTCTCAACTGATTTCCTTCGCAGTTGCTTGCCATTTATTTTCCTAACAAGACAAATGTATAGAGTCTATTTTCCACTTCTAGAGATTGGTTTTCTGAATTAAAATTAGAGGACAAAGTTAAAAAGGGATTATGTATGATTTGACCTAGTTTATAGGTATCTACCATATTTTTTTTTATTTATTCAGAAGCCAAACATCCAACCAATTGAAGAAACAGAAGATCTTTCCTTAGAAAGAGGGGGAATGTATGTTTTTCATCTTCATGAGAAGATCCTGTGCCTTGCAGAGAATGTGGTACATGGCTCAGGGAATTTAGGGCTGTTGCAAGTGAGAGGTTGAAGGAGGGCATTGCTTTCCCCTGCTGCTTTCTCCCATTCTCTTCAGCCAAGGGAGTGTCTCAGGATTGACATACCCAGTGTTTAGCCCATTCTGTTACAAGCTCTCCCATAGCAGAGTTAAAGAGGCTAAACATGCAAACACATTTTCCAAGCCATCCCTACAAAAAACTGAGAGAGACAAGAGCAAATGGCAGTTTGGAAATCAAATCTTTTATTCAAATAGAAGAACAAAAAAAAAAAAAACAACCCACCAAACAACAACCAAAAACCCAAAACCTTTAATTGAAATGCCATCACTGCTCTTGCTGAAGTTAACGGTTACTTTACACCACATTTCATCACTAGCATGACCTAGATTATGTAATAACTGTTGGATGATGACTCCTATAAGCTTGTCAATTCATTACAAATTTAGGGATCTTGGACTAGAAACTAATATTCCTTTGCAACCTGAAATTACACCGTATTGTCAATTCCTGCAGCATGAAGGTGGGAGTAAGTTAGTCTTTTACAAGGAAACATGATATTGAAGCACGTTATTAAAGCTAAATGTCCTTTTTTAGAGTGTGTTGCCTGAATCTGTTGGCATTCTATACATGGCAAGAAAACCCATGAGCTTGTGCCAGTGTCATCAAATTAAGATCAATTTCCAACATCACTTCTAAGTGCTATTTTAGAAGATGCTTGATCCCACTGAAACCACACTGATGGAAAGAGTAGGCAAAGTGACAGATGTAAAACTTATTGTTCTCCCTTCTTCCTCCTCTTTTGAGCTGCAATTTACCACTCAGCTAATAAATAGATGTGAGTTAAAATTAAAAACTGATGTTCATGTGCTTATCGATCCCACCCCCATCTTGTAACAGCTGCAGAATTTCCTCCTCCACTCTGCCACGTTCTTGCTGGGGTTTTTCGAGCTGCAGTTTTTGTACCTACTGTGGGTATAATGAGGCAAATAATTAACAATTGGGGTCATTGCAATATCTGAAAAATGCAACCAGAAGGGCCCCCTAAGGTGAGGGGCTGGCTCAGACACCCACCAGGAGTGGAAACAGGAGCTTCTCTAAACAAATATGGTGTGTTCTTCCCTTACAAACACCCGTTCTTTGATTTAGTGCCACCAGGATTAGGGTTGTATAATCCTCACTTGTCTTTATGTGGTTCCAAGATGCTAAATACCATTTCAATGGAATGGTTGCAAGGGAATTCAGGAGAACAGCCCAGGAAAGAACCCCAGTTTTACCATTTTAACCACTTGAAGCAGACACAGTTTCAGCCACAAACCTCCACTTACACCTAACATTTCACACATTCCCTGTCCTTCTCCAACAGCCTCCTGCTGAGCACACCTGTCCAGAGGGATAGGGACATGTTTCAGATTCTCCCTCAGCTCTGAGGGAAAAGCACACTCTCTCCAAATCTGCCTGCTGTGGGACGTGCCCAAACCGTGGGCTATCACTTGTTTGGAAAGCAGAGGCTGCCTTGCTGATGGTTGTTGTACAGACACACCTCAAGCACTGGTGAAGCTCCTTTTCCAGAAGAATATCTTTGACCCCAGAGTTATCCCAGCTTAGCCTGCATCTTTGCTGACTTGGCTGCTTGGACACCGCCCAGTGAGGGTGGTCTGAGCTCCAAAGCAAAGACTGAGCTCTCCAGGCTGTAGAGCAGAGCTGTCTGCATGAGCACACCCACCAGGACAGCTCATCCCCCAGGAATGCCCTGCATGTCCCAGCTACAGGACACACAAACACCCTCCACAATCTTTTGAAGGTGGGCACAGCACAGCAGTGGCTACAGGATTCCAAAGCCAACCTAAGGGAAAAAGCTTGTTGTAGCTCAAAGAAGCAAGATTCGATGTTCTTTGCTTTCAAAGCCTGACCAAAACCTCAGCATTTACGCAGCAATCAAGTCCCCAGCTCTTCACCTTCCCAACTAAGAGAGTGAGACCCTCAACAGCTCTCTGAATTTTATGTGCCTGCTTGCTTGACATCTGTTTCCAAAGGAAAGCCAGAATATTCTTGCTGCAGTCTGGGAACTAGGCTGATTCTCAAACCTAAAAAGCTGCTGGCTCTAAGTACACACCACTCCAGGGGTGCACATCAGCACCCTGACAATCAGTGCTGCACTTCACTCATATTGTACAAGGCTCTTCCAATGCATGTTCTTCAATCACAGGTGCCTCAGGCAATCAAAAAGAGATTTCCCCAATGGCTCTCCTGAAGTCAGACCCTAAATAACACACATTAAAGCTGTGCTTGTCCCCTATACTAGCAACACCACTCCAACCCTTTAAAATCGAAAGGGAATAAATGCATCCAAGGCAATCTCCTCATCCCTGAGCCACTGGAACAGCACCCAGGGCTGTAAGACCACATGGTTTAAGTGCTCTCCTTCCTGAGCCCACACCTGATTCCTGATGACAACCACGAACATTTCCCATGGAAGGCAAGAGTGAACGTCACAAAAATGTCTGTGTGATTGAATGCTTCTTGTGAGCCCTCATGGCAGGGGAATACCATGACCTCACATCATCTGCAGCATGTCAGGATACCTAAATGACTGATCAGATGGCAGGATTCCCTGTGGGGAACCGAGTTTATGCCAGATGTGAGTCTAGAGGCTCACTGGTACAGCTGCTGACTGTGAATAAGGATTTGGCATTGGTCTGTGGGCCCATTAACCAAGATCTCTTCCCCCAGCTCAGCCTGTGTGACTGGAGATCTTTAATGGAAGCCAGGCTGCATCTCATGGCTGCTCATGGATATTTTTCAGCACAGCTCTCCTCTCTAGGCTCATTAAAAACAACAGAGAACAGCCACAAACCTACAGAAAAGGCCCCCCAGTTATTTGAGGACAGACTTTCAGAGCTAAAAATGCATTCTGATGTACATTGACATTCCCAAGGAATTCCCATACAGCTAAGGGACCTCTCTGCCACTACACCAGGCAGCAGGAAGCATCAATCACAATTTGCAAAGCCACTAGGTCAACTCTTACACCTCACATTCCCACTGAAAACTTATGGGGCCCGACTTCTGCCCAGCAGAAGGAACTCATTAAACACATTTTCAGACAAATATTGCAGAGAAAGGAACGTAGTGTTCTTCCCATAGAAAAGATCCTTATCCTTCCTGAAAAAAATATAAGCTAGCTGCTAGAATATAGGAAAGTACTACAGTCAGATGAATGACTGCTTCCTTTTCAGCTTTTTCTACCAGAAAACTGGTGATCATAGAATGGTTTGAGTTAGAAGGGACCTTAAAGATCATCTTGTTCCACCTCTTGCCATGGGCAGGGACACCTCCTGCTATCACAGGTTGCTCAGAGCCACATCCAACCTCTCCTGGAATACTTCCAGGGATCCAGGAGCAGCCACAGGTTCTCTGCACAACCTGTTGAAGTGCCTCACCACACTCATAAATCACCCTATAATCACTGCCCATAAACAGGAAAGAAGTTAATTTTGCTTGAAGCAGTAAAATGAGAATTCATGCAAAGTCTCAGTAAATAACTCAGGGAGATGAAAGCTCTTTTCAGAGATTTCTGCAACTGCATTTCCAGGGCTACTCAAATCCAGGCAACTGGTAACATAAAGCAAAAAAAAAAAAAAAAACCTCCCCACCCTCCCAACACTGTTGTACGTGGGATAATCTTTTGAGGGCTCTAATTGAGCCTCTTTTCAATCACCCCGACCACAGATTTTTTTAGCAGATTAAGCCAAAAATAAAAATATCTTTCAACTGCAGCAATGCAAGCGAAAACCACCGAGACGCCCCCCCCAAGAGCAAACAGTTATCTAAGAGCCTCCCTTCTGCTCAAGGGTTTTTTGCCTCATTTTTTAACAAGAATCTTTTTCAGTGAGGTAGTTTAGGGTGGTGTAGTTGCTCTCCTCTGCCTTTTGGGGAAGAGCTGACAGCAATGAACAGCAGGAAGGCTTTTCTTCACTGGAGCTGTGAGTGATTAACTCCCCAATTTTGTCAGGGGAATGACAGCAGCACTGAAGACACCGAGTGCAGTGCTCAGTGTCACAGGCAAAGGACGCAGTTCTGCGCCAGGGAAACATCTCCCAGCTCCAGGGGTTTGCCAGGAATACAGCTCTGTCAGGCACAAACAAATGCACTGTGAATAAAGAACTCCTGTGCTGGTAGCAAAGAGGATCTTTATCTTCACTGTGTCTCTTTAAACCCAAAAGGCAATCAGTCTAATTCAAATTATGAAAGGTAATTACAACCCAGCACAAAGCTGTGACAAGAATGCCTCGTATAGTTACAGCAGGTACAGCAGCAGCACCCAAACATCACTCCTTTCCCTAAGATTTTCCCCCAAATTATAAATTAAAAGAGTGGAATAGTGCTGCTGCATCTCACAGCACACACTTCAGGCAGCCTGGGCAGCTAAGTCACAGTGGCTGAAACAAAAAAAAAAAAAAAAGGCAACAAAAACCCAAACCCACACTGCATAAACTCCAGCCAGGTGATAGAAATACAGGCAGCAGCAGAGGAGAGAGATTCCTGTGCCTGATCCCCGCAGGCAGCAGCAATGAGGATTTCCTCTGCTCTCCCCACCTGGCATGACCTGAAAGTCAAAATGTGAGCTGCTCCTCGCAAATCCCTGCACCACACACCAGGCTGCTCCTGCTTTTCATCTCCGGTTTGCACCTCGTGGAAAACCACAGCTGAGTGTAACACCTGCACAGCGAATAGTCACAGCTCATCCGGTGTCACTCTCAATTTCGCTTCTAAAAAAAGGAAAATCCCCTTTGTTAATGGAGTAGCAGGTGTTTTGTAACAAACAGCCTCCAAAAATAGGTGCTGGCTAAGGCGTAGTCGCAGGTACCTCGGCTGATTCCCGAAGAATGAGCTGCACTAGAGAATGTGGGATCGCTCAGCTGAACCTACGGAGCCGTTCTGTCTAACAATACATTTGACTAAAAAAAATCCTAGTTAAACAAAAAAAACTGCAGAGAGAAAAAAAAAAAAAAAAAAGAAAAGAAAAGAAAAGAAGGGCAAGCAAAAAACCCCACAAGTGCAAAATTTCAGCTTATTTATTTACAAAGGTACAAGTGATCCTTACATGTTTGGCACTATTTACATTTTTCCTCCCTCGATTGTAATCCTTCTCAGGACACTACTTACAAAGTTTACATCAGCACCCGGCCACAAACAGGGCGGTTTTTTCCATGAGCTCGAGCAGGCAACTTTCCCACAACTTACTAAATCCTCCTTTCTACGCAGAAAAGCGCTTGGGTAGATACGAGAAATTACCGGGGATTTTTAATTCGGGATATCTCCATCGCCGTGCCTTCAAAGGGCAAAAGCACCACCTTGCTTTATGCTCTGCAGGCACACACACACACACACACCTGTGGGGATGCGGGTTGAAGAGGAGATGCTGACACCCCCTCCCCGGGACCTCCGGAGCCTCCCCGCCTTCCCAGCCCGCGATGCGCCTCTCCCTGCCCGGCTGCCCGCGGAGAGGCGAAGGTGACACTGACCCTCCGCGGGTCCCCCAGCCCCGCTCCGCCCGGCTCACCTCGCTCATGTCGCGACAGTGACGGTGACAGTGGCACGGCCCCGCCGGCGCTCAGCGCTCCCGCCGCCCCGCGACGCGCGTTAAGAAGCGGCGCCGCGCGCCCGGCCCGGCCCGCGCCAGCCAATCAGCGCCGCGCGCGCGCGGGCCCCACCCAATCGCCGCGCTGCCCGCATCCCGAGAGCGCGCGGCGCCCCCTGGCGGCTCTCACGGCCCTCACGGCCCTCACGGCCGGGAGCGCTTCCCGCGTCCTCTCCTCCTCTTCATCCTCCTCCTCTTCTTCCTCCTCCTCCTCTTCTTCCTCCTCCTCCTTTTCTTCCTCCTCCTCCTTTTCTTCCTCCTCCTCCTTTTCTTCCCCCTTTTCTTCCTCCTTTCCCTCCTCTTCCTCCTTCTCCCCCTTCACCCCGCACTCCCCTGAGTGCCCGGCACCACGCGCGCCACTTTGGGTTGGCTTCGGGCATTCCCACAGGGGAGAGACGCGAACTCCCGGTGTGCTGGAGGCAGCCTGGGAATGGGGAATTNACACACACACACACACACCTGTGGGGATGCGGGTTGAAGAGGAGATGCTGACACCCCCTCCCCGGGACCTCCGGAGCCTCCCCGCCTTCCCAGCCCGCGATGCGCCTCTCCCTGCCCGGCTGCCCGCGGAGAGGCGAAGGTGACACTGACCCTCCGCGGGTCCCCCAGCCCCGCTCCGCCCGGCTCACCTCGCTCATGTCGCGACAGTGACGGTGACAGTGGCACGGCCCCGCCGGCGCTCAGCGCNGTTCTGTGATCCCATAAACCAGGCAGGGAATCACTGCTCTGCTCACCCCTGGCTTTCCTCTCTGCCTCATCACTCTTGTTGCCATTCCTGTTAAAATACACAGCATTTCTTCCACAGATCCATGGAGAACAGCCCTTTCTATCATTTCTCTGAATGTGTAATTAAAGCAAGACTTTGGGATGTGTGCTGTTGCGCTCCAGCATCCGTCTTTTGATGGAGCACAGTCGCTATATTTGGCAATACAGACTCAGATGCTCTGACTCACGTATCTGTGAAGAAATATAGGTTCAATTAGCTCTGGCAATGCATGTAACTCCCTCAAATTTTTCTCAAATCAATAAAAAAGTTAAAGTATTATATTGGAGAGCCCAAGAAGCTTGACAAGCCCTCCCACTTTCAGGGACTACCTTGCGGCAGCCTCTTCTCTTTGCCAACATCTGTCTTCAGGGCCAGTATTAATAGAGGCAGAGAAATAAATTTGATGAGAAACTGCATTTTCCCTTGGAGCTGGAGAGGCAGGAGGGGCTGGGCTCCTTCACATGAGGATGAGGAGACTCCACGGGCAGTGGAACCAGGGGTGTGTATCCTAGGAATATTTTTGGGATGCTGGCCAAATATGCAGGGATGGGATCAGGAGAATTGGAGCTGAATTTGGCAAGGGGTGTGAAAAATAATAAGGGCTTCTACAAGTGTGTTGGCCAGAAAAGGAGAAAAGAAAATTTACCCTCCTGGGAAACAAACCAGGAAATCTGAGGTACTAAACACCACTATTCCCAGGACCTCCACCAGCATTTGGCGTTTTTAAAAATTGTCATGAATTGTCCCAGTTTTTGTTGTGAGTGGCCCAAGCAGGAAACAAACATGGTAAGAGTTCATTGCATGAGCAGCTTCAGGAGCTGCCCTGTGAGGACCCAAAATAAAGATGATGAAGTTTAGCCCCTGAAGAAGCTGTGTTTCGTGTGACGCCGTTTTGCAGTGAAGAGCAATTGTGAGTGTATTGCATTAGTATTCCTGTTCTGACAGGAGTGCCACTGGTCCGTCAGCTTATGGATACAAGGCACAATGCTAACATAAATTATTAACAGAGTATTGCTGATCAAAGGGCTCCCAATCACATGGGAAGGGACACAAACCACTGAGAGGAAATCTGTTCAGGTCCCTTTGACTCTGAGAGGAGTCACATCAGTCTCGCTCTTCGCCATCAAAATAAATATGTCAAATCCAAGCAGAAAATCTGGTGATAATCCAGGCTGTGTGCCCCGAGAAGCAGGTTAGCAGAGGAAGCAGGTTAGCAGAGAAGGCTCTTTGCACTAAATGCTGCAGGAGAACATACAAAATTCTTATTTTCTGCCCTGTTTGGAGCAGTTCACAGTTTCAAGGGAGGCATCCTAGAGGGAACACTGAGCTGTGTCTGGGAGGTGGCACTCTGGAAACACAGCACCCTGCCTGGTGCCTCTTCTAGGGGAACGATGCTGATGGTGGTGACAGTGCCCTCCATGCAGTGACTCTGCCCTGAGGACAACTTGCACATGTTGTGGCATGCAGTCACAGCATAAGATGCATTATCTGCCCTCAGACAGGTTCCTGAGTGAGCACAGAACTCCCCTTTCCCAGGGAAAGCCTTTGACCTGCAGAGATGCATCTATTCTCTCTCTCCCTCTGAATCTTGTTCCCTGCCTCTCAGCTTTGCATGTCACACACTGCAGAAAATTTCCATAGCCAGCCAAAGCAATCCAGAGATGAACTTTGGGCTGAAATGCTCTGTGCCTCTCCTACTTCTCAGTGTGGACCTGCAGAACTTAATTGTTCTTCAATTTACAAACACAGACACACAGACGCTTCCAAATCTTGGGTCTAACCATCTTAAATGGACAAATCCCGAGTCCTGGAAATGCAGCAGCAACCTGAGCTTTTCAAAAGGTTCTTGCAATGCAGGTAACTCTAGTAGTTGTTTTGTTTATACTCTGCCATTTACGCTGTCTGGTGGCACCACATTTTAGTTTTGAGGTACCTCTTTGCCTGTCAGCCTTTATAATCCATGGCAATCCCTCAATTTAAAGGTGTCCCAAAGTTCTGCTTTTACTTAAGTGCACAGCTAAGTAGTAGCACTTCTAAGTAGAGAAAATATTCTAAGCAATCTATTTTCAAGAGCCATTATATTCTGAAAATTGACTATTAAAACACCACCTTCTTATTCATCAAGTCTGCACTCAGTGTGCGTTCAATCTCGTCTACTGGCATATGACTGCAATTTTACTGCCTTTTACTCCCACTTACCTGAAAGATTCAGCAGAGACAAGAGAAGAGAATCTGAGCTGGGTGTTGGAACAGAAAGGCTCTCAAGCTCCCAAGGAGCTCCACCTGTTTAAGGGGACTGAAGATGGCTCTTCTGTGCCAGACTGAGCAATCCACATTTGAAAAAGCGTGTGTTAAAGTCCTGGAATGATTTGGGTTGGAAGGACCTTAAAGATCCTCGTGTTCCAAACCCCTGACATGGGCAGGGAATCTTCCACTAGATCAATACTCAGGGAATGGGGAATTATTGGGTTACTGGGTTACTCAGAGCCCCATAGAGCTTTCATTTCCAGGGGTGGGGAGGCCACGACCTCTTGGGCAGCCTCTGCCCAGACCTCACCACCCTCACAGGGAAGAATTTCTTTCCAATATCCCATCCATCCCTGCCCTCTGTCAGTTTGAATCCATTCCCCCTTGTCCTATCACTACATGTGAAAAATCCCTCTCCAGCTCTCTTGGAGCCCCTTTAGGCCCTGCAAGGGGCTCTAAAGTCTTTTCTTCAGGCTGAACAGCCCCAACTTTCTCAGCCTTTCCTCACAGGAGAGATGCCCTCTGGTGCTGTATTTGTATAAGGAGTTAGTTGATTGTGTGCTCAGTCTTTGTCACTGACAGTGACACACAACTGCACAGTCTTGCTTTTGCATTTGATCCCACACTGAAGGTGTCTGCAAAGTGAAGTGGTTTGATCAGAAGCACAGAATTGCTCTGGAAGAGACAGAATCACAGAATTCTTTAGCTGGAAAAGACCTCCAAGACCATGGAGTCCCAGCTGTGCCCAATGTCCACCTTGTCCCCAGCCCAGAGCACTGAGTGCCACCTCCAGCCCTTCCTTGGACACCTCCAGGGGTGGGGACTCCAGACCTCCCTGGGCAGCCCCTGCCAAGGCCTGAGCACCCTTTCCAGGAAGAAATTCCTCCTGATATGCAACCTGAACCTCCCCTGGCACAGCTCCAGGCCATTTCCTCTTATCCTGTTACTTGTCACCTGGGAGCAAGGCCTGACCCTTACCTGGCTCCAAACTCCTTTCAGGAGGTACCACATAGTGCAGGGGAAGATGTCTCCTCAGGCTGCTGTATATTTTAGTCAAAATTTGATTGAAATCAAATCAAATCCAAAAAGATCAAAATGAAAATATGGCTGTGCCTTGAACAGCATTCCACATTCCATCAGAGCAGAACTGCTCTGTTTGGTAGAATATATTTGAATTTTGACTGTGACTGCAAAAACTGAAGTTTCTCAGCGCTTGAAATTGGTACAGTGAAGTGAAACCTCTGCCTCTTGCTGGTTTTACACTCTATGAATTTTTAAAGAGAAGGAACGATTTCACACAAACTTTCTACAAAAGAAAAAAGTCCACGTTGAAGCTGAAATCAAGGACGTTGATTTCAAATGGAAAGCTTTTGTTTCAGAAAGATGTGTGCCTTTGAATCCTAGAAAACAGGAGAGGATCTGGAACACAACTTTAATGACAGAGAATATGCTGTGATTATAGGCTTTGGTAGCAATAGATTGAACAAGCATAGCCTCAGATGCTGGATGATGGATGACTGGTCATCTCTGACATACCAGCTTATTTGCCCAAGAAAAAATCTAAAGAGACAGTTTCCACAGCTGAACTCCCATTAGTATGCCTTTTTACCTTTTAATTAAGAAGCTAATGGCTATGAGTAGTTAATCAACAAAATACCTTTAAAGATCTGGGCCTGAGGGTCTTTGTTACAACCTAACCTTTGTTCCCATGCAAGAGGAATGAGTCAATAGTTCCAACAAAATCTTATCACTGTCATTGTCACAAAGACATCAAATATAATTTGAAAAATGGAGTCTTTTCTCAGGAGAGTTACAAGACATGACTTACTGTACAGTGTGAGTCATCTTCCATCCTAAAAAAAATACAGCCCAAAAACCAATCACCCAAATATATGTGTCAATTCTTCTGTCTGGCCAAAGGGTTTTGATGGATTTAATTCAGAGCTGTGTCCTTAACTTGGGTGTAAAGAAATCCATTCTCAGTTTAAGCCAAACTCCCTAAACTTTTGAAAGCCTGAGGAATGTTCTGGGGTTTGACTCCTTGACTGGCTCAGCTCTGCAGAAGCCAGAGGATGTGAAGATGTGGAGCATTCACATGTTACCTGGTGCTTACCTGTGGCAGTTCCCCTCCTAATTAGGAGGTAAAAAGACATCATAATTACCAGTTAACAATTTTCAATCTCTGTACAGGCAGAGGAATTAATGTGATTTAGAAGATCCACAATTATAACTTGTGATGTGGAGAGATAAGGAAGTTTAAAGTATATTCATTCCCTTACTTTATTTCAGTGAGTTTGGGGAGGTTAAGAGCAAATTCTCAGGGAGTCTCTTCCCTAAATCCTTGCTCAGATAATGGATTTAGAAGGCTCCCAGCTTCAAAAGGGCTGAGGTAACATCCCTGTCAGTATCAATCTCTGGGAGGACCTCAGGGATCCCATCCTTTTCTCCTACTCCTGCTGCAGAGAGCTGGTTTGGCCAAAAATGAGACCCCATCCACCAAGCACCACCCAGCACTGCCTCTGGGACAGGGGAGCTGCTGGATTTTTATTTTTCTTGTCTCTGTAACAGAAAAGAGCTGAGGTTCAGAAGAGCTTCTCTCCTATTTGTCTTTCATCTTTTAGACAGAGCAGAGCCCCCAAAACAACCTCTGATCTTTGTGTCGCAGCAGTCCCAAATTTTGCCAGACATTTTACAGGAAAAAAAAAAATAATCAAGATGAGACATCCAAACCCTTTCTTTCCACTTACTCCAGAAACCTTTTTATTGCTGTGTTGACAGTAATTACACATAACATATTCCAGTAAAAGGAGGCTAAAGTCACCAGGTCAAGTGATGCATAGTTAGTGGCTGCCAAAAGAGGAAACAAGTGTGAACTCACTTCATCTCTGCTCTTCCCTCATGCAAATGCACGTTGGGATTCCTCACCTTCTCAGAGGGCACAAAAAGGCCTCTGCTGGGCAGGATGGGCAGGGATAGGGCATGGATCACCACAGAGCGGTTTACTGGAGAGGGAAAACCCTTATCAATGTAAGGACTCACACATCAGAAGGTCAGTGAACAGCAGGAGTTGTCACTATGTCACTAAATCCCCTCTTTAAAATATATTTATGGACTGATAAGTGAAGTTTTGCAGTTCTTAACCTCAGCTGCTGGGGCCTTTTTTCCCTTGCATGCCTGCTTTTTGAATAGAGCCAGTTAGAATTAATGTCACACACAACATTGGCTGGGGGTAGGAAGCATGAAATGGGCTTGATACTTCAAGAGGCCCTATCTAGGTTTATTTTCCACATTCAGTTCATTCACAGAGAGGAATCTCTTCCACATAGCAAGGTAAAGATATTTACTCACCATTCAGAAATTGAGCCAGTCAAGGGAAAGGTGAGCTCAGCACTTTTTAATTTCTGAGGTGTGAAGTGCAACAACAGACTGAGACACATTGGGCTGCCTTGCAGAAATACCCATTTAGCAATGGGCATAGTCAGAGACCCAAAACCAGGCACTTCAGCACAGCCTGTTCTGTCCCACTGAGTTAAATCTCTCCTTTTAGCAATGGTTGGTTAGCTGAGAGGAGTGTGAGGCACAGAAAGGAAAGGAGACATAAAGTATGCTACTAAAAAAAATGACCCTGTTCAGCATCTAAAGACCTAAGATGATTAATAGGTGCAGCTAATTTGGCAGAATCTTTTTTAATGATAGTCTTTGTAATTTTTTATGCTTAAAATGATAAAATGGAGGTGAAAATAAAAGCAACTCCCTGCTGACTGATGGAAAAGGATGACCCCTCACTTTTAACAGAAATAAATGCTTAGTTCCCTTTCCTTCATCTTTCTTCTACAATGTCTGTGTTACTAATAATAACACCTCATTTAGCTATTTCCTATGGGCTTATGGTGACATTTCAGTTTAATGGTTGATGACTTTTCTGAGGCCCTTGCCCACCTTCTATCCTTGCTAGAAAGTGCTCTCTCTGAGCCAGTCTCTTTATTTGAGGTATTATTAAGTGAAGGTTCTTGCAAAGGTCAGCACAATTCTAAAATAGACTCACGTTCACAAAAGAGAAGTGGTTCTCTGTCCTGGCTCACCGTGGTGCCATTTTATTCAGAGTTTTCCATGGTGGTATTTCCAAAGCACCATCAGAAGGCGAGCTTGGAAGGTCTGGGCTATCAGGGATCTTTCTGCAGACCATGAAAGGAAAGTTTCCCCTGAGGTAATTTCAGGACATAACTGACCATCTTGATTTGTGCCCTGACAGAGCATCTCCCACTCCTTCCCCCTCCCTCTCCTTTAACTTTCTACTCAGGTGAGGGAAAGAAAAGATCCCAAACCTATTTTTTGGTCATTGTGGATACACCCCTAAGGGCTGACGCAGAAACCTTTCTCCTAAAAGATGAAAGTCTTCTACGGATGGCACTGGAGGAAGGTGAGGACAAGGCCAAGCTGTGGGATCCCCCAACTCCAACCTCCCAGGCTGCATGTCTGGCACTGTGCTGCTTCTACAGCTTTTTTTTACTGATGTTACCTCTTTAAAATGCAAGTGACATCATGTGGAACTTGTTTAACACTTGCTGTTGCACAGAAATTAAAAATAGCTGCACCATGTTACCTGGGACTAGGAAAAAAACATAGTGAGGTTTAATGCATTCTGGGGTACTTGGTTGGTCCCTGTGCACCTCAGGTGCCCTGAAGCACAAAGAGGTCACAAACATTTACACCAGAATCTGTCCAGAACAAAAGTCCAGTCAGTGCTCCCTCAAATGACCAGAAATAAAACAGTTTTGACTCAATTAGAAGCAGTTCAGGCCCTACAGTGTCCTTGGCAGTGAGATGGAGCACTGGCTATGAGCCTAATGGACAAACCAGCTCTGATCTCAGCTATAATAAACAGGAGTAGTCCTGGTTTTACTTTTTTTTTTTTCCATGCATTTTATTTGTATGAATAATAAGTAGGTTCATTTATATAAATTACTCGAAGGAGTTTGTGAAGGTCAGAGGAATCTAATCCCAGGTTCTCTTAAATATTTAGTTCATTGTCTCTTTGTATTTAAAGTTTCAGAAGCTGAAACTTTAATGATGTTATGCAACTGCAAATAGATGAGTTCACCTGATATTGAGGAAGGCAAGGGTGTTAAATAACATAGCTCTTACCCAGGAAAGACCAAAAACCTGCTGGCTTATTTTACAGAGTACATTGTCATTTTGCTGAGCATGTATCTACCTTGTTTCACGTTTCAGAGCAATTCAATGGAATTCAAAACAATTCATAGGATCAAAGAATAATTTAGGTCAAAAAGGAATTTCTGGAGGTCATCAGGTTCCCCAGCTCAGTGGAACAGCAATGAAATACTGAATGCAAGTAAGGAAACCTAGTTCAAACACTTGATACAAATTTCTGGACACCATGTGCAAGGGACTCTGACTTAAAACTGGATTTTTGTTGCTTGTGTGTGTGCATTAATTTTGTCAATAACATATTTTTATGGTGCTGGGTGGCATTAGGTATGTGACTGTATTTTTATACGAATTTCAGATGAGTACAGAGGGCTTTTGTGTGAACTGAGCGTAGTTCCAACCTCTAGTGTAGCCCTGATTTCATGCCTGAGATGTTTTGGTTTCTGGAAATTCTTTTCCCAGTTGATTTTCTGTAAACAACAGAAATGTTTTTGTAACTGTACCTATGTTTATCCATTCTTTCTCAAGGAGAAGTTTCTTGATGAACATCTCTTTTGACCAATGTGTTTGAAGAGGTTTGCTTTCGTTTCACCAATCAAATTGGTCTATGTAAAATAGTATAAAAGGGAGACACATCCCAAAATAAAGAAGTCATTTTTCTAGCCTTCTGATCTCGAGAGTCTGTGTTACTTTTGGTGTAAAACAGCGACACTCTAAGAGGAGATTTCAGCAGCCCTAACACAGACTCATGGGGTTCCTGCTGCCATCTGGTCAGGAGATGTTCCTTGGTTGGAGAACTTTGGAGTTGCTTTGAAGTATGCCCAAATTTTTGGGAGGCAGAAAACCTTCAAATCCAGGGGCTGAGGGCAAGGCTGCCCCATGCTGGACCTGTCTTACCCTGGTGCAGGAGGAAAACTGCCAACCCTGTTCTAGCCAGTATGGGTGACACAGGATCTTTAATGATATCTGAAGCTTTACTTCCTAATGGGATATTCTGTTGTTGTTTGTTCTGGAGAGCTCAGTTTGATGAGCACTGATCAGGGCAAAGACTGAGAAGTAGGTGAATGCACTGTATACACATCCTCACTAATACCTCATTAAGCAGGATGGTTAATTACACTCTCAGTGCTGCATCTATAAACAGTTTGCTTCTTATCTGCTTAGACCACATTTAAATGCAGGATGAAAAAGCAGTGACAAGTGCTGTCACTAACCTGTGCAATATGTGGTGTTCAGTGGGAAAAGGCTCATGATGAGTGTAAAACAGGGGGATTTGGCTCTCAGGAGAGCTGTTGGCAGAATAGGCCAATATCTGGTCTCAGTCTTCTTCAAAGCAGTGTCTTTCGAGAAAAGAGTGTCAAAAGAGTGAGTTTTGGTTTACAAAAGCAGAGCTGCCACAAGTGGCAGCCTCTTGCTGCTGCTGAAATGTGTCCTCCCCTCTCTGTCCATGTTCTCCTTCCTCCCTCACTGCTGCAGTGTTCTGGATTGTGACCAAGGGTATTGCCAGAATATGTTTCTTGCTGCTTTCTATTAATGTCAAGCAAGGAAATGTGCAAGTACATAAGCACCCCAACAAAAGTCCATTTCCATATTAGATGTTTATTCCCCCTGTTCCATTACACACATTTCTAATTTAAAGGAGGACATGACTGATGCCTGGAGAACAAAGGAATCACTGTGTCCTTTTGAGGTTTTGTGTTATAAATTATCTTTGCCATAAAGTAAATTAAAATTGTACTGCTCCAGGATCTGAAGGGAGCTTACAAGAAAGATGGAGAGAGATTATTTACTGGAGGCCCTGGAGTAACAGGACAAGAGGAAATGGCTTCAAACTGACAGAGAGCAGGTTTAGATTGGATATTAGGAAAAAAATCTTTACTGTGAGGGTTGCCCAGAGAAGCTGTGGCTGCCCCTGGATCCCTGGCGGTGTCCCAGGCCAGACTGGACACTGAGACTTGGAGCAGCCTGGGACAGTGGAAGGTGTCCCTGCCCATGGCAGGGGGTGGTACTGGATGGGCTTTAAGGTCCCTTCCAACCCAAACTCATTCTGGGATTCTGTAGTTCCATTGGGAATCATCATGCCCTGCACACTGAAATGCCACTTCTAACCCAGGGGCTGGAATCATTAATTGGCTAATGAAATTGCAAGCATGATAGATTTATTACTTAAATTGCTTATTATGCCAATTGACCTTTTACTTAGATCTTAAGGCCTTCATAAAATCTTCTTGCTCCCTGACAGGAAAAATAAAAGCAGCAACCCTGTGCTCTCAAATCTGTTCATTTGACAGCTGTGGCTGAGAAGCAGAAAACAGCAAATGGAGCAAACTGAGTTCAGTGAACTCTTACCAACGGAGTCTCCAGCATTGCATCAACTCAGGCAGTGTGGGCTCAACACTGAGCTCCCTGCACCTGCGGCAGGAAAAGCACCCACAGCCTGGCCCTTCCATGGGAATTGTTGCAATTACAGGTTGTTTAGCTGATGTTTTTAATTGCCTTGGTTGCTGACCCACCAGTGTGTCCCTGGAAGGCAGACACACAGAAGGTGAGAGGTGCTGTGCCCTGTCACTCACTTGCCCACGGTGAACTTTCATCATTAAGCAGCTACAAGAGGGCACAAAGGACACAGATGCTGCTTGGCAAATCTTGCTCCGTGTAAAATTAACAAACACAAGCCAAGGAGTGACTTAAGTGTTGTAATGTGGGTAACCATAGCTTGTGGCTCTTCTTACAGTTCCCATTTCAAAGCACCATCAGTGCCTTCATAATCTTCTGACATTAATTGTATCCACCTCTGCCCTACCAAAAGGGATTAGCAGTTGGAATCAAGCAAAGCAAGGCTTTGTAACTTATTAGCTGTAAGCTGCTGAGTGTAGCAATACAGCAAAAGAAAGAAAACCTCCCTGTTTTGGTGGATGGTCTTCCCAATATGCAGTAGAAAGTCTTCATTAATTATTTCTGATTGGGTTCATTGAAATAATTGAATCGCATCTGCAATGCAGGGCAGAATTTGTCAGCAGCCTGGCCAGTGAGGGAAAAGGATATAGATTTCCTTCCTTATTTCTTCTGCAGTGCCATGAGGCTGCTCACAGAGCTTGACAGCCAGCTGAGGAGTCAAGGCACCTGCTCTGAGGCATTTGGGTTCCTGATTAAACAAGTAAAACTCTGAGAGTTGACAACAAATTGAGAGCAGAGAGGGAGAAAAGAAGTTTTCTGTAAAGAAGGGTGAGAAAGAAAACTTTCTGGAGGGAAATAAAACAATATTGGCAGTAGTGCTGCATGGTTCAGCAGTGGCTTTGTTGCAGCTGGAAGGGAGTTGCAGTGAAAAGGTTTCTGAACACTGAAGCAATTTTCTTTGGGCATCTGCTTAGGGGCAGCACCACGGGGTGACAGGGCTGAGTGGCCTCTGCATTGATACACACAGGTGGCTCAGTGAACACACAGTGGTGAAGGCAAAAGGCTCATCTCCCTCTTCCCTGAACCACCATTGGATCCACTGTTATGTGGCAAAGGGAGCTTTGTCCCTCAAAAAAAAAAACAACAAACAAACAAACCCAGCCTGTCCCTCTGGGTAAAGGATGTTCCCACCTGTGCCCTGCAAGTGATGCTGTGGTTGTTTCAGAAGGAGCCCCTGTGTCAGGGACACCAAGGACCGCAAACAGGATCCCACAGAGCATCATTTAGGTTGGGCAAAGCCTCTAAGATCAGAGTCCAGCCTTTGCCTGAACACCATCATCCCAACCTGACCACAGCACGGAGTGCCACGTCCAGTCATTTCTAGAACTCCTCCAGGGATGGTGATTTTCCTTCCCTGGGCAGCCCATTCCAATGCTTGACCACCCTTTCCATGAAGAAATTCTTCCTGATGTCCAGCCTGAACCTCCCCTGGCACAACCTGAGGTCATTTCCTGTGGTCCTGTTGTCTGGGAGAAGGGACCAGCCCCAAATTGCTACAATCTCCTGTCCAGGGGTAGAGGGTGATGCTGTGCCTCACTGCCTGGTGGAAGGATTGCACTTCAATCTGGAAGCAATTCTGTCCCAGAATGGATGGGGGTTACTCATCATAATGTGCAACCAGTGGAAGCTACAGAAGGTGCATTAACCACTTAGTTTGTGTTCTCTGTAAAAACAACTTCTACATCTGTCCCCAAAATAATCTTTCTTACAACCTGAGGAATTCCTACAGCCCTTTGCCAGGAATCAGAGCTTTTCTGCAGCTCACAAAGGGTCTGGCAGAAGCACACGGGGTCCAGGCCCCACCTGGCAGGCACCAGAAGCCCAGGTGACCACACAGGTCTGTAGCCCTGATTTAAGCCTGAGATGTTTTGGTTTCTGAAATTCTTTTCCCAAGAGATTTTCTGTAAACAAGAGAAATGTTTTTGTAACTGTACCTATGTTACCCATTCTTTGACACAGGAGGGACTTCTTGATTTCCCTCTGTTTTAACCAATGTGATTGAAGAGGTTTGCCTCTGTTTCTCCAATCAAATTGGTCTATGTGAAATAGTATAAAAGGGAGGCACATCCCAAAATAAAGAAGTCATTTTTCTAGCCTTCTGATCTCGAGAGTCTGTGTCACTTTTGGTGTAAAACAGTGATTCAGGTCCAGAGGGACAGGCAGGTTCAAGGTCCAGGCAGCCCAGGAGGGGCTGGGCAGTGGGCAGGGAATCCAA
This sequence comes from Oxylabes madagascariensis, assembly GCA_013400675.1. Lineage (NCBI taxonomy): Eukaryota > Metazoa > Chordata > Aves > Passeriformes > Timaliidae > Oxylabes > Oxylabes madagascariensis. Next base: position 119 of record VYZR01010617.1, on the reverse strand, counting down.
GCTCCCTGCCAGGGGCTGAGCAGAAGCCCTGGCTGAGGATCCTCGCTGCTCTTTCTCAGCTGTTCTCACAGCAGTGTGAGAGAAGGTTACACGGCATCACCTCAAATGCTGGCAGCAAA
>VYZR01010603.1:0-16678 GCA_013400675.1 Oxylabes madagascariensis | reverse complement strand
AAAAAAATGTATTAATACTGAGTATAAGACTAAAACTTGTGTGTTGTTAGTCATATTATGGAGAAAAACATTATGTAATTCTAAACAAGACCAAAGACCACCTACTTTAAACTATTTGCTTGGTTTTCCTTTTACAATAGAAGGAAATGTAAACTTTTAAGTGTGATGAATACTGCTACTGATAGAATTTTATAAAGGATTTTAAGGGCTTGGCAAAAAATTCTGTTTTTCTTGGAAACTTAAAAGCAATGACTATGTTAGAATTTGCTTGCAAGGCAGACTGATTGAGTGTGATATGTGTGGAAACTGTTTTCTGAATTGGCTTAGTAATGGTTTCATGCCACAGTTTGTATTACTGATGTTTTAGAAAAAGCATAGTTATAATATTGCTCAGTATTTTTTCTGTGTATTTATTAAAAAGTTTGATGTATTCATGTTGACATGATACATACAGGAAATAACCTGTACAATTCAGGATATAAGAATGCTCTGAAGACAGCGACAACCTAGTCTGAAATTTTAAGAGTTCCTTAGCATGCCTGGTCTTGAGCTGTGTACAAGCCTTCATGAACTGGCACAGCTCAGTGTGACTGTGCCACCGCTGACCCTGTGGGCTCAAATGACTGCAGCTGACCTGCTCCTGCCTGTTCAGTGATCCCATGGTTGTGTCTATCAAAGATTCCTAATCTTGTAACATGTCTGAATTGTGATACTGATGTGCTACAGTTTGTCTTAAGTCATCCTTCTCCTTTATGCCAAGATAGCTTGTGTATCTTTTAAAATTACTCATATACTTTGTTATTTTTGGTTTGTTTGTTTGGTTGGTTTTTAGGCTGTGATTGGATCTTTATATTTGGATGTTGTTTTAAGTCAAGTCACTTTTTGGTCACAGAGGTTGTCAAAAAGCAGCAGGTTTGAGCTTATCTAGGAAAAGTATTTTGCTATGTTTCAGAGTAGTGATTGCATTTTATAGCAGTCAAATTTTCAGACTTTACTCCACCCTGCTAAAGTTTTCAATTTAGCAATCATTCGTATTAGGTGTCAGAATATACACAATTACAGATGGAAAATCTATATAAATTCTAGAGCTTTCTATGTATGTCATAAATCTTAATTATGTTTGTCACTCCAATGACATGTATAGGTCTTGCTGTTGTTTTTCTAATTAAAGATAAACAATCAAAAAGTACACCCCTTTCTCTGTACTGCATTTTGCAAAATACGAGGAATAACGTCATTCGTTTTATGCTGCACTGATGCTCTTTTTGTGGCTTTTTGCTAACTTAGTGCAGCACTGCAGATGAAAAGTCTTGGGGAGAAAAACCCTGGTAAAGTAGTCAAAATAAATACATTTTCATACTGTTTTGCAGTCAGCGAGAAATTAAGTTAAAAATTAGGAACTGAATTTTTTCCAAGATGAAAAATGGTTCATTCTGGGTAAAATTTCTATGAAATACATTCAGTGGGAATAAAAGTACTTGATTTTTTTGTTTGGTTTTGGTTTTTTTTTTTCAGCAGTAGGTTTTCTGTGACAGATGGCTCTGGATACAAAAATACTTCAGGGCCTTCATAAAGTAAAGTGATTCTGACTATATTCCCATCTTTAGGAAGAGATTACAATGGATGTGTTGCCAGTACCTATGCATTATTTAATCTCTCTTGGTGTCTAAGCTGAAGCTTATTCTTGTATGAACCACATAGACCTTTCATATTTGAGACTCTGTGGATGCTCCTAGTTTACAAAAGAAGAACTTTTTTCCTACTTTATTATTGTTATTATATTGCACATATATAAACCCAGAAAAGTTTAATTAGATAACATTTTCTTATAGAAAATTATGGTGAAAAGCTTGGTGAAAACATTTTCTCCAGACCTATTAGATTGGTGAATTTTAGTAGATATTTAATTAGATTGTATCTAAAGAAACAGGTAATTAGTGATAACTAGCAAGACAAAAATGTAGTAAGATTTTAGATGTAAAATATGATTCTAATATGAAGTGATACTGGCATAGGATATGTAACTTCTTTCAGCAGAAATACTCATGTTAACCCATAAAATGTTGAATTGTTTTACAGCTTGGCTACCATTACCTATAGTACTGTTAGGTGTGGTCAGTAGAGTGGCACATGAGCTCGAAATATGCTTCTCTGCATCGTTTGACTGGATATCTTTTCACATTTTCATGCCTTTATTTTGGGCAAAAATTTGATTTTTAAAAAAGCCAATAAAATTTATTCTCTTCAAAGATTGTGGAATGTTCTGTAAAATAGTGCCACAAAAGGAGTTTGGTTTACATTTAATTGTATTTAATGTAGTTAACTTATAACATGTGGGACTAAATTCCAGAGCCTCAGAGTCAGGTGGGCAGCAGTCCTTGCCTGCCTCTTGCATCTCTCAGTGTAAGTCCTGAGAAGAAACCAAAGTAACTATCAGCCAGCTGAAGTAATTGAATTTTGACTTCAGTCAGGCTTGGCATCCCCTAGTTATAGAAACTGGGGAGCTGAGATTTGCTGCCTCTTAAATCCCTCACCTAATATCACGTCTTCCTTTTGCGGCTGTCAGTGGGTTGTGTAAGTAGGGTGTAGGTGGGAGCGCGCCTGCAGGGCATCCTGCCTGCCTCTGCCTGACCCTGTCCTGTCTCTGTTCTGTTTGTAAACTGACCTGTTGCCGTGGCAATTGTTTGACATCACCTGTTCAATGTTGCACCTTCAGTGCAGGGTTTGGTAGGAGAGAAAGGGAGCCGAAGAGATCCAAGCTCTTGTTTTAAAACTCACACCTTCCGTTATGACTAAATGTGCCAAGAAATATCGAAAAGGAGCTGTCAGGTAATTGCATTTTTATATAGTAGATATATAGCAGATTTGGAAGTTTTCTCTATGAAGTTTAAACTCTTAGTTTAAATTGAGGGTCAGCAAGTTGCTTATTTTTCAATGAAATCTTCCCTACTTTTAAACCTATAAAGTGAGAAGAATTGTTGTGACTCTTGAGCCGTGAGTAGTTTACAGACAATTCCAGCAGGGAACAGGCATCTTGGAAGGTTCTAGAGGGCTGTAGCAGCCCATGGCAGCTTGAGGCTGAAGGGGCCTTCTGTTTGCAGCTTACTGCCAGCACTGCATGGGATCCTGGGACTCTGCTTGTCCCTTCCTGAGAGCCATCTCCAGAACTGCCTCTCCCTGCAGCTTTCCAAAATAACTGTTTTAGAGCTCCTGGCTAGATGAGTGAATATTTTAATCCAGGGGAATGAAGAAAGGACTTCAGTTTGACAGAAACATACTTTTTTCTGTCTGCTCCAAATATAAAATAATTTGGAATTATTCTCCCTAGCTGCCTGATATATCTCCCTGTATCGAGTTATTTAAATGTATATGTACTTACTTTTAGACTGATGACCATGGAAATGGTTGAACAGGATGACAATGCAGTGGATTCTATGACAGAGAGAAGTGCTGGTCACCTTCAGAATCAGCCAGGCCAAAGTCAGATTTCCTCAGGATCTGAGGTAAGTTGAAATCTGGAAAGATGAGAAGAATCCATTAAGTGGATATTCAGAGCTGCTATGATTTTTAAACTATCAATTTGTATGGCATTCTCATGTTTTATGAGTCTTTCTTATATTAAATAGGAAAAATATAGCTAAGGTATACTGGAAAGTATGTCTTCAGTAGTTAACAAAGGACTAATACAACATCGGGTCTGTTGAAAGGTAACATTTTTAGGAGCCCTTTCAGACAAGTGTGATCAGTAGACAGGTGGGTTTTTTCCTTTCACTTTCACAAGATGATTGTTATAGAGATGGGATACAGTCTTAAAGAATTGAGGTGGCTACAAGATCAAGCATATCTAAACCATTTGTGTATCTTGAAGATGTGTTGTATAACAAAAATGGAAACATGAATAAAAAGACCCATGGTTCTCTTTTAGTTCCAGTTTTTGTACAGAATATATTTCATCTAATTGCAAGTACATTTTAAATGTGTGCTTGTTTTGTTTCATCCCTGTATGTATCCAATGACAGTGTCTGGGCTTCTAAAAGCATACTTTACATGTTTTCTATGGTTGCTCTACCTGGATTATTCTTTGGTAGTTAATGGATAAAAGACTATAAACATTAAAAATATGTACTCAAAGATTAAAAATATGTACTGAAACATTTGGCACTTGAGAGAAACAGTACTAAGTACTACTTCCTGACAGTACGAAGATTTATAGCTTCAGATAAGTATATAGACAACTTAAAAGGATCTTCAAAAGCCCTTTGTTGAATAAAAGAACTGATTTTAAAAAATGTCTTACAGAATTTTTTCATCACTGGAAGTTAGAAGTTATTTGCTAAGATTTGATGCCATGATTTGGTATGTTAGCTACTTGATTTACATTATAGGTATATTTTTAAAACTGAAAGCAGCTGTTCTTTTTGTCAGATCTTCAGACACAAAGTAGACTGCAAAATATTTACCAACCTTTTTTTGTTCATTTGGATACATGCAGCATTGGGAATATTGCTTGTTCAGTTTTTTCTCTTTTTTTTCTTTAAGAATTTTATTTGGTTTGCTCTGTTGATGTCATCCCCTCATTTCTTCTTTAGTAATTCTGTTCAAATTTTCTGTTTTAACTTCATAGGATGATTGATGTGTAAAATCTATTGGCTTGTGGAATAGTCTGTGGAGGAGACAGCTGTGAATTCTGTCATTTGGGATTTTTAATGTGAATCCAGAGACAGAGGTGTCACTGATGCCGTAGAAGAGTTTTTGCACTCCGATATTGTGCAGTGTATAACACTTTTAATGTTTGTCTGCATTTAATCTTGAGTACTGTGTGTGAAGGTTCAGCTGTGCTGGGTATGGGTCTCATACCTTCCAGTTAAAATGAGTAACTGAAGTATTGATGAATCTCCTTCGATTAACACTAAACCAAAACATGTACCTCAGTTTGAAGGCTGAGGGTGACAGTCCGGAATTGGCATCTGGAGTCCCATTTTCTGTCCTGGCTGTGTCAGAGCTGCTCGGTGCAGGTGGCTGGAGCTGACATCCCCGTCCTGGGCTCCCAGACAAGCGGGCTGGTGCTGTTGTCCCACTGCAGGGCTCTGGGCCTGTGCCCATCTCCAGCCTCTGGCTCCCAGGGCCTGCAGCCCTCACACGCCCTCAGTGCCTTCAGCCTGCTCTGCCATAGCGTTGTGGTAAAACTGCCCAGACAGAGCACTTGCTGCTGACAGGCCTTGTTGAGACGCTCCTTGGGCTTAAGATGAGTAGGCTTTTCTTAGCCTGTGTTCCTACCTGGCTGGCTTGGAGGGTGAGGTGCTTTGCCATGGAGAGTTGGGCCTGGGTGTTGAGGGGTTAAAGCCCGCTGGAGGCCCCTCTCTGGGACATCTGACTGGTTTTGTGGTGGTCCGGATGGGAAGTTGGTGTGTTTCTGAGGAATTCGTGGCTGTGCCGCTGGGCCAGTGCCTGTGTATTTTGACTATTACAGAGGAGCAGAGATCCCTTCTCCCTCTTTGGCCTGTGGAGGAGTTAAGAGAAGACATCCACTGCAAGTGACTGAAATATGTTGTGCCAACTTCCAGTCATCCCTCCTACTAATTTTGTTGCAAATATGCAGAAACAGGAGAAAAGAATTACTTGATTCTTACTGAGAGCTAAAATGCCTGGTCACTGAAGCTGAGGGCTCCTTTTCAGAAATCTCCAAGGGACGGGGTGGATGGCAGCTTTGTTTGTGTTTTTTCTAGTGAAATATTTGTTCAACCTTGGGTTTGATCAGTCAGAAGAAAAACATTTAATACATTATCTTTTAATTTGTGGTTTTCTGTGTATTATCAAAGAATTAATTGTAGAAGGGCCAAGCTTTGGAGAAACCTTTTAAGATGATCTAGTCTGACTTGCCTGTACAAGCAGGATCAGCCAGAACTGTGTCTGCCTGAGTTGTAAATATCTCCAAGGATGAGTCTCTAGAACCTCTCTGGGCATCTGTACCAGTAGGTGACTGCCCTTCCAGTAAAACAGGTGGAGCTTTTATGTCCAGATGGAATGTAATGGTTTCTAATGTGCTTGATATTTAATTGGATTATGAATTTGGCCAGGGAGTGAGTAGCAAAATGCTGAGGGATACAACTACATAGGAGGTGGGCACCTTTTATTTTCTTACTCTTGGGGGAGCAGCTGACTTATTTTCTCCTCCTCTGTAGGCTTTTAAAAGAAATACTTGCTATTTAGTTTTAAAAGGATGGACCAGGTACTCCATAAGATAATAATCTCTAGAGGGCAGAGATTGTTTTGTGCTGAAGCATTTTTAATGTCTCCTCTGTTGGGAGAGAGAGGATACATTAAGAATGTGTAGGGTGGAGCACTATGGTGTGATGGATTAGCCTCCAATGCTAAGAAGGACCTATTATACACTATTTGTAGAGGAAAAAATAGTGTTTGCATTTTTTTCTTAGCTTGTGTCATAGATACTCCTATATTCTCCTGCAGTTTTTTGGTGCTGAAAGTAAAATTGCTTTTTCTACTAAAGCAAAAATGAGTAAATTTGAAACTAGCAAAGACGAGATGCACTTTTTGTCCATTAAATTGTTATTTTTTAAATAAAATGTCCTACTGTAGGATCAGTTTATATTTGCATTTCTTGCATCTGTCACTTTTAGCCAGTTGATGAATTGACATGGCAATGTTTTTGTGATCCAGCCACCAAAATAATTAGGTAAGAAAGAAAAATGATTGGTGGCTGTGTTTAGAAGCAGTTGAAAATGTGCAGAACACCTGTACAAAAGCTTGATGTCTTTGAGGAAAGAGCAGAGGTACGAGGAAAATTTCTCAACCTATTCTGAGATGAGCTCAAGGGGTTGTCTCACATGCACAGTTCATCTATTGCTACATATAAAGCTGTACTTAAAAAGAAGTTAATTTGTATTGGAATATTCTAGCAGCATTGATGATAGTCAAACTTACATCTTGAAAGACTTATATCTGCAATAGTATTCAAAGACAAATTAGACGTTCCTTTTGCAGGATTTCTAGAAGCCATACTGCATTCTGTGTTGCTCTGTGCTCAGCTACACTAAATATAACAATGTAAGATCAATGTACTTTAGCCTTTCTCAGATTTGATAAAAAAACTTTCAGTTGTGTTTTCTTTTTTCTTTAACCCTACGTCTGATGGGTTCCTCTTTGATTCACTTTTTGTTAACCTTGTCATGTTGTCTATCAGTAGGGCTGTCTGCTGACCTTGTCTGAGTTACCGTCTCTTGACCTCTTGGTGCTGGCCCTGAATTAGACATATGTCAGGATTTACAATGTGAGAACTACTGTCAGAGAGCATTGGGAGATTTTCAGAGCTTGGAGTGCGTAGCTATTGCAAGCTGGGACTGTTCAAGTTTAGCACTTTTTGGGAGTTGTCCTTGTAGGCTCTTGACAACAAACAGATCTTGCTCCTGAGAGATTGAGACCTATAAGAGTTTGCTGGGCTGTTTTAAGTAAGGCTCTAAAACAAGCCTGCCAAATGCAAATGCTGGCCATTTAGCAAAGTTGATGTTAGAGGATTATAAATGTGCAGCTATGTCACCATTTTGTGCTTCCTTGAAGCGTATGGTAGCACCAAAAGTCTGGAGTCAGCCTAACCTTATTTTCCTTTAAAGCAGGTGCTTCTATTTTGGCAGTACCTTTGGAATTGATCAAAACATCTGTCTCCAGCTTTTCCTCATAGAGGCTACTCAGAGCCCAAGTGTGGCAGGTCCTTTGTTCTTTTGTTAGGTGATTTGCCTTGACTTTTCCAGAATTACTTTTCGCTTCTCAAGTCCTTGTAGTATTTACAGTCTACAGCAGGGGCAGAAATCAGATGGGCCTGTGTCCTGCGTTCTTTGTTTGGCAATGTTGAAGGTATGAGGGGTTGAATGTGAAGGTAACCTCTCTAGTACTTAGCAGAGAAAGGACATCTGACACTCACAGGATCCCGGGATAACTTCAGATAGACCATGTGTCTTGGGGTTAGATAAATAATGGGCAGCCTCTTTCTCTGCAAGAGTGTGGGCCTCAGTAGGAAGGTAGTACCTGATCATTCTTGCTGGCTACTTTTCTCTCCCCACGTAGAAGAAGGAGCACTTACATTTCCAAATATCTGAAATATGGGGTCATACAGCTATTATGGGATGCATGGTTGATACTTGTTGAAGCTGTTTGTCGTGACAGTTTCATGTCTAGGAGCACAGAACCCATAGAATATGTTAAGCTTCTCCTCAGCCTCTGTGTTCCTGAGTTGCTTCTGTGGATTGTTTTCAGTTGCTGTGCCAGGCAGTCCTTGAAGTAATGATGTGAAAGGTAGCATTGCTCATCGCTGATGTCAGAAAGAGATTTCTTTGCCAAGTCTGTCTCAGTCAGGATTTACGCATGATAGCGTGACAATGTTCTAGTATTTCAGTTGACACAGGAATATTCAGCTTAAAAACTGTGAAGGCAAATCTGAATTAAAATTCTAATAATAATTTCCAATATCTATAAAAGTGATGCAGAGTATGAACCTTGAAAATTTTATAATACTACCATCTCCCCTTCCCATAGCACATATCCCCCTTCATTTAATCTCTTATCTGGATTAATGGGAACAAAATTTCTCCTGTTATATTGTAAACTTTAGTCCAAAAGAATATTAGCTGAGTAAGGTTTTCTTTTTTTTTTTTTTTCCTTCCTGTGGGGTTATACTGAATAATGAGCTTTAAAATGAATGTAGTTTCTTAATCTCAAGTACTGGATTATTTCCTGATTATGTGTGACTGACCCATTGTGTACCAAAAAGAAACTTCTAAAGTGTTCACCTTTTACTGTTTTATGGCTGTTGTACTCAGAAAGTTCTTTCTGACCCACTGAGTATTGTATCAAATTGCAATTCTCACAAAGAGAGCAGTAAATTGAAAGATTTGGTGAAATTGCCTTTATAATGTTTTGAAAAGTTAGCATGCTTTGTAAACATTTAGACTGTGATCACTCCTTGAAGCTTGGATTTAGGGTGTAAGCTTTGCCACAAAATAGATCATACTCTTCAGATCTTTGAGACTTTCTAGAGCTTAATCTTAAATTTTTATTTCTGACAAATTTCTCCTTATTAATATTTGTTGAATAGATTGGGAGGAAGGTGTGTATGTTCTATTTCCCTGTTACCATTTCATGCCATTTAAGGAATGATTTAAGAAACTCATTTCAGGGTTAAAAAGGCCCTCAATTGTTCTGTTTTCTGAAAAGCGGTTCAGTTTCCTATGAAATTGAACAATTGCATAGTGAATGTTGACAAGATCCTGTCTTTGTTTCCTAGAAACATTGTTTCTTCGAGGTAATTTGAACCAACATCAGGACTTTTTGGTAGTAGTGCATCTTAATAGTAGTTAAAATTTTTCACTTGCTTCAAGAAGGGATTATTTCCTAGACAAGCAGTATCTTATGGATCAGGAATGAAAACTGCTTTTATATTTGGATTTAAAAATCCACTTCAGTATAAATAAATAAAAAATACAAAAGTTTCTTTAACTGTTTTTTTTTTAAATATTCAGCATTCTTCATGTTTTTCTTCTTACTCTCATCTCATTTTTCATTTACTGCTCATACCAGATACCTTTGGAGCTGAGAACAAAGCTAGGAAGGGGATAATAACAGAATTTTATATTTGAGTCCAAGTTTATTGTTGAATGTGCAGAATATAGAAATAAGACTTTTCAATGCAGTTTAATTGAAAAACACAGGATTTATTTTTATGATATAGTTTATGCTTGTCAGTGTCTTCGTTTTCTGAGTTGAGAGATGTTTCATCGCACAAGTTGAGATCAATCATAATGTTTTCTCTTTTCGTCGCTACATGTTTCTGTTGATAGATTTAACAGTAACAGCAGAAATATTGATCTATTTCTTAGCCCACAGGTGTTAAGCTGTTTCTCAACCCATTCGTCCTCAGCACTGAGGGTTGAGAGCTGCAGGCTTGGGGCAAGCTGTTCTATGGCTGTGCTAGGCTTAGAGAAGATTCAGCTATTCTTTATTTTTGGTGTTGTTTAGAAGCACTGATGTACTCCAGCTCTCTTTTTCTTGACATATATGATTATGTATATAACAGGAGTCTGTTAAACTAAATCAGTTTACAAATCCTTGTATGGGTTTATTTAAAAGGGCGATTTTTCACTATCTGAAGAATTCTCACATCTCTTGAGACATCTATCCAAAAAGCATAACTTCTTATCTAATAAGCACAGCAAAACTAAAGCAGTTCTAGACTTTTTTTCCTAAGAACATTCTGCCCTTTATGTTGTTGCAGTAACATTTCATTCCAGTGAATATGCATGGGTTTTGTTACGTTTCTGGAGGTTCTTCCTAACCTTCATGCTAGCAACAGCAGATCTGGTGTGCGATGGCCAAGGGTTGGGGTTTTTTTTTTGATTAAAAAAGAAATACAAAGTCTCTGGAGGGAAAAAACCAAATAATTGCAGTTTGTTAGGGTACAGATTTAAGCTTTCCAGACCTTTACCAGTAAAACAAATTTATTTTTGTGTGTGATTATTATATACATCTAAGCTATTTTAGATATGGCAACAAAATCGGTTTTGTTTTAGTTATCACTTCTAAAACCATTTGCTGAAGTCTCAGGACATCTTACTTAAACATGATGATTGTAATTTTTGCAGGTTTCTGTAGCTGCTTCCAGTGCTGGAAGAGGATCTCCAGCTGTAACTCTAGTGCAGTTGCCTTCTGGTCAAACTGTTCATGTCCAGGGTGTCATTCAAGCCACACAGCCCTCAGTCATTCAGTCACCACATATGCAAGCTGTTCAGGTTAGCTTTTTTATTGTTACATTTTCATGAATATTTGGTACCTCATAACGCTTTTCCCAACCCATCTTCAGTTTCTCTTCATTCCAACCAGTGCTGCAAGATTTACTCATATGGCACAGGAAACAGCAGGGGCAAAGGTGGCAAACATCCAACCAGCAGCAGCTCTACAAGCATTGTGTAGCAATTCCGTAATGCTTCCTGTTTATCTTACAAGAAATTGTCTTGGAACTTGTGTCTGAGCTTACGCAATAGCAAATTTGTGTCATAACATGGCCTTCCTTCAGTGTATCCTGCCGTTTTTCCATTTTGTTAAATTCTATGAACATAGCATTTCTAATGGGACTATGAACTCATAAATTTTCAAGTATCTCCTATTTTATTATTGGAAAGGGTCTGGACATAGTAGAAGTAAGCATATTGTATCAAGTAGTTCCTTGTTTTTAGGCCCTATCAGACCCTGTTAGAGCATCTTGTATTGCTTTTTGTGGATGTGGATATGTAGATACCAAAAATACAGACAGCCTCAAAGCAAACATTTATGTGGCAAATGTTCACGTGTTTAAAGTTACTGAAACTAGAAAACAGGGATCAGTGCAAAATGTGTAAGACTTTTCAGAGTTTTCAAAAAGTAGAAAAGGCAAGAGAGAATGAATTTGCAGTGTTTTGAAAATTGCTAGGCCTCCCATTGGCGTTTTTCTTGTAGGTAGGAAGGCCTCTGCTCTGCTCTTTGATTAAAATCTGTTTGAGAAATGTCAACTGTTGCTTTTGCAGATAAAATTGGTATTTCTGGTAAGAGAGGTGATACACCTCTCTCTGTTAAGAGGGAAGGGTTTTACCTGTGGCCATTGCAACATGTTAAGGAAAAGCATGTGTTGTTGATCTTGAGAAGCCACGTTTAATGTTAGAGGCTTCTTAGTAACTTTCTAGTATAATAAATAAAAAAACATATGGAAGTATGATTTGTATTTGAGAAAAAGAATACAACTGTGATCAGATAATGAATATTTTATTGTTGAGCAGTAGGCAGATAGTAGATGACGGGACCTCAAGGTTTTGAAATCCTAGATCACTATTGAAAGAGGTGCGGTAGATTTCAATACTTGATCAAAGTTGAAGTTGGAGCAGAGTATTGAAAGTAAATACTTTTTTTTTATTGGAATTCTTTCTATCTGTAATTTTCCTGAGTAACCTTTATTCAATAAGCACATTAATAATTCCCAGTCTCTGTCACTGCTTTTAAGTCAGTGTAGTCAGGACATACATGCAAAGGTTGAGGACTTTTTTCAAAGCTCAGAAGGAGAAATTTTTCAGAAATGTGTCAGCTGCTGCTGCGTCGTCTTAGGGGAATGGAAGTCAACTACTTGTTGTATTGAGTGAACTCTGGCTGTCCACCCTTTCTCAGAGGAGTAGAAACAGGAAAGTTTTGTCCCAATTAATACTGACTAGTTAGTTCCAGGAGTTTGCTTTGGTTTCATCAGGATAAGAAAGGGCTTGAAGATGATGTAGAGGACTCCAGTACAGAGGGTGTTCAGCCCTTCTCTGATCCTTTTCAGTACACTATCCTGCCACCTGGCATTTCCTCTGGATCATTTGGCTTTAACTTGCTACCTTCTCTCTGCCAGACAGTGGGGAACTTGGGAAATTATATCAGTTTAAAAAAGAAATAAAGAAGTATGCTGAAGGTTGATGTTGAAGCTTGCATGACCTCTCCCTCAAACATCTGCCATTTTCAACTGGGAAGTGCTCAAAAGCTTTTCTCATAATGCTCCTTTTTAGATGAAAAAATAAGTTGATAGCCTTCCTTATTATTTTGTTAAATGTGGTTTTATTTGTAGGAAGATTTAAATTGTTATTTGACTTATTGCTTACTCCCCCCGGTGTATCAGGTCTTGGAAAGACTTAACACAAGTTTGAAGTTAAAGTTGTTCAAATGCAGATGAAGTTGAAATATGTGAAGTTGAAATATGTAAAGTCGAAATCTGAATGATGTCCAGGAAAAAACTACAATGGTTTGTTTTTTAACATTGTGGACATGGTTGCTTGCCATTGGAGTGATCTAAAGTGTTCATTTCTCTCTTTGTCATGATGAAAATTAAAGCTTTTGAAATTTCTTGCAGAAAATGTCCTCTTTCACATTTTGGTGGTTTGACACTGGCCAAATACCAGGCACGCACGAAAGCTGTTCACTCACCCTCCCCTGCTGCAGCTGGGCAGAGGAGAGAAAATGTAACAAAGGGTTCATGAACTTAGATAAGAACCGGGAGAAAACACCCCGAGGGCAAAACAGGGTCAACTTAAAGATACAAAGTGAATTCTTTACTAACAAAATCAGAGCAGGATAATGAGAAGTAAAATACACCCTTAAAACCACCTTTTTTCCCTCAGTCCCTCCCTCCTTCCCACTGGCAATGCAGGGAGACAAAATGTGAGGGTTTTGGTCAGTTCATCACCCGAGGTTTTATTCTGCTGCTCAGGGGGAGTTGTTGCCCAGTGAGACTGTGGGGTCTCTCCCATGGGAGACAGTTCTCTGTTGACTTCTCCAGCGTGGCACCAATCTTTTGAGCAACAGTCCTCCCAAAACTGCTGCAATGTGAGTCCCTCCCACAGGCAAACAGTCCTCCCAAAACTGCTGTGGCATGGGTCACTCTTCCATGGGGTGCAGTCCTCTAAGGACAGGCTGCTCCAACTTGGGAGCAGGATCTGTCTCTCCATAGGTCTCCCAGTGGACCACAGCCTCCTCCAGACATCCCTCCGCTCTGGCTTGGGCACCTCCCCCACAGGCTGTGGGGGGATCTCTGCATCCCCTATGGATCCCCTGGGCTGCAAGGGCACAGCTGCTTCACCACGGTCCTCACCATGGCCTGCAGAGAAATCTCGGCTCTATTGTCTGGAGCACCTCCTCCTCCTCCTTCTCCATTGACCGTGGTGTCTCCATGTTGTTTCCCTCACATGTTCTCACCTCTTCCTCTTTTCTGGCTAGAATTGAAACTGCCCCCAACCTTTGTTTTGATTTCTTCTTAAATATGTTAGCACAGAGGCATTACCACTATCTCTGATCTGCCCTGGCTTGGCCAGTGGCACATCCACCCTTAGAGCCATCAGGGATTGGCTCTGCTGGACATCGTGGAAGCTTCTAGCAGCTTCTCAGAGACGACATCTCTGTGGCCCCTCTGCTACCAAAAACCAGGCTGTGCAAAACCAATACACACATTAAAATGCTTAAATCATCTTGTGATTTCCTTATCTTCTTCCTAAAGTATGACTGTTCCCAAATTCTTCATCAAAGAATTGATGATGCCGTCTTCACAAACTAGGGAGTCTGTTGGTAGCTGTTAGTGGAATGTGATGATTTATAGAAAACCGAGGTCTTGTTTTAGAGCTATTTGTCCTGGAACAAATAGATTATTTATTAACCCCATGCCCCAGCAGAATGAAAATTCTGTTTTGAGTTAGGACGGATGCCCAGGCTCTTTCTTGGCTGTGCTGTACTATCTTTTTTTTTTTTTGCAGGATTATGCCAGAGGCTTGAAGGTCAATCCATAAGGACATTGCTGAAGGCATATTGGGGGGGAAATGTCTTTCAGGATCCCTCTCTAGTGCTCAGCATTGGTCTCTCCTGCAAAAGGAGGAATACAAACTTCTTGAAGCACCTGTATGTCTGCAGTCAGCTCTGATGTCTGGTTTAGAGCTATACATCTGTACACATGCAGAAGTAGCTCTCACTGCCTAGGTGGCAGACATAGAGTTCTGATGATACTTGTTGCATATTACCCAGAAAAATGAGGCTACATTAAAGATTTTTACACAGAAGTGTAATGTAATAAAATTAACAACTGGAGAGATAATTTTGTTCTGCAATAACCTGCAGTTCCTTTAAGATGTAGTTCTCCAGGTTTGAGTTGAGGTGACCCAGGCCTATAAATTCCCAGAATCTTCCAGACAGTCATTTTCTATTGAGGTCATGCAGGTTTTGTTTCTAGTACCAAACACGGAGGACTGGCAGATGCATTAATTCTAGAGCTCTTCCTTGTATTCCCTGAGCTTTCACTGCAGTCGGTTCAAACACTTGAAGTCTTCTAGTCTCTTACATCATATTTGTTCAGTGTTAGTTTAACAAAGTGCTTAATCTGAAACTGCAGTCTGTCTTCATGAGAAAAGGTTTTCACACTTTTTCAATTTGGAAATCTCAACACAGCAATAGTTCTGAGCAGTTAACAGAATTCAAGAAAATAATACCTTTTCCTTGTTCAATAATGACTTTCAGTTCTGTGTAGTAAGATAGATGCTGGTCAAGAGTGTGATTCAGCCCTAGGCCTTAATGTTGTCTGGCATAATTTTAAGAGAAGAAGAATGTATGAAAATCCTAAAGGTCTGAGAAAATGAGATACTGTGGACTTCTCAGGCATTTCCAAAACTCATACAACATTGCTAAGCAATGTCTTTGTATTTATGAATGTGTTAGTAAGTCTAATAAATGTATATATTTAAATAAAACTATTTTTTAAATTGCTTTGGTGTAGTGTGAAAAAACATTTTTATTGTGTACTATTATTCAAGGCACATTAGCGCAGTATTCTGTATTTTAGCTGTGTGACCTCACTTTAAGAGCTAGTTAAATTGTATAATATTTTTATATTTAAAGAAATCTGTTTCCAGTACTTTTTCTAACTGTCATTCACAAAAAAGTAAACTGGATTATATTGACCTTTTCCTTTTTCAAATGGAAGATTTTATCTGAGTGGCTATGTCTGGGTAACATCAGAATTTGCGATTTGCATTGAAAAAAGTAGTCCAAAATCACATGATTGCTGATAAGTAAATCAACAAACTTCCCATATGTAAACATGGAAGGAATTTTTAAAAATATTTTACTCTGCCACTGTTTTTTTTTTAATGAAGTTATGAATTTCAGGAACTTTGCTATTACAGGTAGCATCGATTGCAGATGAAGCTGCACAATCAGAAGTGATAATTGATTCTCAAAAACGTAGGGAAATACTTTCAAGAAGGCCTTCATACCGGTAAGGACTTTTAATTTTGGTTTTGCTGGTTTTAAAAGCAACTTATTTATTACAGCAAAACTGTCTGATAAAAGACAGTTATTTGATTTTCTTAAGGGTATGGATTTCCAAGTACATAAAATTACTTACATTCTTTTTTTAGAAAAATTTTGAATGAGCTCTCATCAGATGCTCCTGCAGTAGCGAAGATTGAAGAAGAAGAGAAGTCAGAAGATGAAGGAACGCCTTCTGGTATTTCTGCAATGGCCATGCCAACCAGCCTGTATCATACTAACACAGGGCAATACCGTATGTTTGCAAATGTACTTTGTGATGATGCAGAACATGCATAGCACAGCTTTGTTTCTAGGACTTACATAATGCACTAGGGGTGTTTGATTCTGATGAAGAAGAATAAGACATTCTGTGTTTCTAAGTAATTATAATTAACCTTTTCTAACATGGGGATTATAGACTTTTACTATCTTGTACTATTTGTTGGCTGCTAGATTTAGTCCTTCTTGAGCTTCTATGCGTTAAAATGTGGAGGTGAGGCTCATCTGAAATGAAAAATGTTGACGCTTTTATGTGAATGTTTAATGATACGAATCATTGCAGTTTCAAATTCTTGTGATTGGCTCTGTATTAATGCTATTCATTATATGAAATGGCAAGTAGTGCTTTTTGAAGTGTAAGATTGGAGTATGAAATTACTTAAGTTCCAGTTTTCTTTCTTAAAAGAACAATGTCTTTTTATCACCAGTTTTTAAGTATCTACACTTCAACAGCAGAATTAATCTAAATCATGGTTTCCAACATTTGATACATCATCCAAATGCAAGTTAAAAGTTACATTCATGGTTCTGTTCTATAGATTTGCTT